>VMDO01038939.1:0-13072 GCA_007922755.1 Pedetes capensis
TCATCAAGTTGTAGAATGTAAGATTAGCAGAAAACAAATACTTAAATCATTCTATGAGCACATGTGCTATAAGAAATCTTGAATATACCAAGAAACTCTAAACAGATATTTAAAATCAATGGCCCTACTGTTATTCCTTTTGTTGTGAAATACAAATTTTATTTAGAGAGTATAAAGGAAAATACTCCATAAAAACATATAGTCACTTAAAGACAACAAATTTTACATTTTCACATTAACTGAAATAAAGAAATGATATTTTGAAATAGAATATTTATCTCAAAACACAGATCTTCATTCTTTGTAAAACAACACATTTAGTCTAGACACTGAGATATCAGCATTAAAAGGCTAAACCACCATTAATGATGTTAGTGAAAGCAAATTGAAATATTTAATGATATTTGATATTAATCAATCTGGATAATAAGCAATCAATTTGACATGTTTCTTTTTCATATCAAACAATAAATGTGTGGGTTATTCTATACTCTACCCAAAATTGCCTTTTAAAACTATTATTAAGCAATTATAGTGGAAAATGTACATATGAGTGAATGAAGACAAGGAAATCTTTAAAACTATACAGTGTGTCTACTAGTGTCTTTCATGAGCCCACATCACCACCTATAGTACTTGAGGAAAAAGGTGTAAGCATTATATTTATCTTTTATTTGACAGAAGCATGTGATAGACATCAGATGATGAAATGTAAAGAGGTATAAAATAACCTAGGGGTTGTTAACCTATGATCCCAATCCAGGGAGTATGCAAATCTTGAAGGGGGAATACAACATCTTTATTTTCTGTAACCTCTAATTTAAATCTAGTATGTTTTCCAAATGTGAATATAAGTAACAGACTACAGTGGTATTAGCAATATGTGTGACTTGGTCACAAAAAAATATCCAGTTATTTTCCTATCATGACACAAACACCATATTTATAAAAGTATTTCACATGTTTATGCTTATCATGTTTTTAAAATTATGCTACTTATACAACCTGCCATATTATTTCACTATTTAACAAATATTTTAAAGAAGCACATTACTGTGTCTCGATTTTTAAAACAATTTTGGGATACTGGAAATATGCAGACGATTGGAAGAAATAATGTAGACCATTCCCTTGTTTTCCTCAATGGTAACATCTTTCAAATCTATAGTACAATGTAACAACTGGGATACTAACATTGATAAAATTCACCTATCTTATTCACTGTGCCCTGGTTTTACTTGTATTTGTATGTGTACTGTGTAAGTATGTACCTCTGTACAGTTTTATCATGTGTACACTCATGTATCTAACCACCAGAATCAACATATAGAACAGTTCCATCACAAGGATCTCTCATGTTGCCCTTTCATAACCATACCAGCCTCCTTCCCACAATATTCCACCCTATCAATTGCTAATCTGCTCTCCATTTCTATCATCTTGCCTCTTTAAGAATGTCATATAGCTGGGCATAGTGGTGAATGCCTGTAATCTCAGCACTAAGGAGGCTAAGGCAGAAGGAACAACATGAGTTCCTGGCCACCCTGGGCTACATAGTGAGATCCTGCCTATAAAAACCATTGAAAAGATAATCAAGAAGAGAAGGAGATCATCATATATACTGTATCATATTGTTATATAGGGAGAAGGACCTGGCAATCCACTCCCCAAACAATCAGCCATTGAAAACCCTATGAATAGCTGGGCAAGGTGGCACACACCTGTAATCCCAGTGACTCAAAAAGTAAAAAAAAAAAAAAAAAAAAAAAGGGCTCTGAGTGCAGCTCAGTGGTACAGCACTGGCAAAGAGTGCAAGTGTAAGGCCCTAGGTTCAACCCATAGTACTACGAAAGAAAGAAAGAAAGGAAGGAAGGAAGGAAGGAAGGAAGGAAGGAGAAAGAAAGGAGAAAGAGAGAGACAGAGAGAGAGAGAGAGAGAAAGAAAGAAAGAAAGAGAGAGAGAGAGAGAGAAAGAAAAGAAGAAAGAAAGAAAGAGAAAGAAAGAAAAAGAAAGGAAGAAAGAGAGACAGAGAGAGAGAGAGAGAGAGAAAAGAGAAAACTCTATGAACATCAGAGAACACTGCTGGGCATGGTACACTGTCAGGTAAAGTTTTGTCTATTGAATATAGGGATACTATGAGGCAGACGCCTGCAGCCATAGCCCTGTGGCATCCGATCCCGTCAGATCTCGGAAGCTAAGCAGGGTCGGGCGATTTGGCTCAGTGGGTAGAGCGCTGTGCTACAGTCTCTGAGGTCCTGAGTTCAATTCCCAGCACCACAAAAATGGGAGAAGGGCCTGGCAATCCACTCCCAAGGCAATCCCGAAGCACTCAGCCATTGAAAACCCTATGAGGGTCGCTATGAGTCGGATACCGACTCAACAGCACCTAACAACAACAACAACAATGAGGCAGACGGGCTGGGATTTAGCTCAGTTGGTAGAGCGCTGCGCTGCAGTCTGTGAGGTCCTGAGTTCAATTCCCAGCACCGCAAAAATGGGAGAAGGGCCTGGCAATCTACTCCCAAGGCAATCCCGAAACAGTCAGCCATTGAAAACCCTATGAGGGTCGCTATGAGTCGGATACTGACTCTATGGCACCTAACAACAACAACAACATGAGGCAGACATGACTTGAGGGCACCTAACAACAACAAACTGTTATGTACCCTTTCGGTCTGGAATTTTTTCACTCAGTATAATGCCCTGGAGAATCATAAAAATTATTACATAAATCAGTAGTTTGCTCCTGATTATTCCTGAATAGTACTACATGATGGCTGTGCTACAATTTAACCCTTCACCCACTGAAGAACATTTGGGCTCTTTCTGGCTTTTACCTATTATGAATAAACTCCAGTGAACATCCACACACAGGTTTTTATGGGAACTTAATTTTTTATGTCTCCTGGAATGTGTGAATTTTCACAAACTATTTGATAAATAAGTTTAAAGGAAATTGGTTTCCTTTTTAATACAATGTATTTCATGTTTTTCCCTTAGAAACATTATTTTTAAGAATGTGCCCATATGCTTAGTAGATTGTCAAAAGGTTCCATGACACAAAACAAGAACGCTTGAAGTAGCCTGTTCCCTCTTAGATCGTAATTATCCCACATTAACTCCATTTATTGCCTTATGAAAGGAGAAAAGCCATGCTACCATTTTAGAGAAATTCATCTATGTAAGTAGTGACTTTCAAAAATGGGCAGGATTTGATCAATGAAAAAATATAATAACCAATATAATATCCAATATATTTGGCATAGCTAGTCTATTCACTGTGCTACTTAAAGATAGGAATAAGAGTGAAAACTTTATCAACATTTGTTATGAGGCAAAAACTATTGAAAATATTTAAATATAATATTTTCCCTCTCTGTTTTTTAATAGATCCAATTCCAAGAGCAATTTAAAACATTGTAACAAAGCCAGATTAATAATAACTTTGCAGGTTATGTTTCCCACAGTTTAGACAGAAACCACATTTTAAGTAGGTAATGAAGCTATAAATTGTAAATGAAATAAAGAAGTATTTCTTCCACAATACTAAGAATTACCTCATTATTTTCAAAACACTAGCCTTCCAAACATTTTAGTAAGTGCTATCAGCCAAAATGAGTGCAGTGAATATTATTCAATTTCTTGTCTAGCTGCTGATAGGAGGTAATGCATCAACAGTAAAATATCCAAAGGATAAGTAAATAAGAAAAAGTAAAAGAACTGTAACTAATTGACATGAACATGAATGAATGTGTGTCTTTGGCACTGAATGAGATTGACAGATTTATATATCAACAATACCTTACATTTCTATAGTGTAAACAGCTTTCACAACTTTTCCTATATATTATTTCATTTCAGTCTAACAGGAGAAGATATTACCAAAATTATATTTTTCTATTTGCAGTTGTGAAGATTGAAAAGTCAAGACTTGTCTGAGACTATGTAACTACCTTCTGCAACCATAGCACTCTAGCATCTTATCTTGCCTGATCTCGGCCTGGTTAGTCCTTGGATGGGAGACCGCCTGGGAATTAAATCATAGAATTAAATCATTCTATGAGCACATGTGCTATAAGAAATCTTGAATATACCAAGAAACTCTAAACAGATATTTAAAATCAATGGCCCTACTGTTATTTCTTTTGTTGTGAAATACAAATTTGATAATTTGAATTATCAATTTGGAATACCAGGTGCTGCAGGCTAGGGAGAAGGACCTGGCAACCCACTCCCAAAACAATCCACCATTGAAAACAATGAGAAGCACTCACAATAATACTGGTCGTGGCACAGTGTCAGGGAGTGATTCATTCTGTTGTATATAGGGTTACTATGAGTCAGACCTGACTCAATGCCACCTAACAACAACATATAACTAGAAATAATTGTCAGAAGCCAGATTACAAACCAAAGTATAGAGTTCCTTTCTGAAGATAGCACAAAACCACCTTCAAGAGGGCAAAATTTGTTTACAATGGAGAACTGCAACAAAAAGAGGAAAATTGGGTAAAAGTTCTAAATATTCCTTACCCTTAACAACAGTGTGAATTTAGTCACATTATCACTTGACTTCCTTGGCCTCAGGTTTCTACTCTATAAAATGAGAATAATATAATCTTGACTCACAGGCTTGTCATAAGAATAAAATAAGAAGACTGGTGAAACACAATTTCTGGTACACAGTAAGAACTTAGTTAATGTTTCCTGACATTATATATTATTTTATCATTATTTCAATGAGTACTTCCTATAACAATTGCCTAATAAAAGAAATACTGGTGTCATAAAGTTATTAGTTTCTGGTCACCCAAATTATTCAAGCAGAAACAGGTTGTTAATTTTTCTGAGGTGCTCAGGAAAGGATTCCTGCCAGAGGTCAAAGAATAGACTCTGATTTTCAAACTGTATTCTGAGGGTCCATAGCATTCCTTGAGGTGTCTGAGGGCTTCTTCAGGACTTGAGGAGGTAATGTGCAAAAATGAAGGCTCACTGAGGGACTCTCAAGTCTTCTGCTCCCCTAATAATGAGCGTATTTGTACATGTGTATATTCATATTATATTCCGCATACGATGCCTTATGTAAAAGTAGCTCTGATGTTAAATAAAGTTTTAAACCCTCTGAGCCAGTAAGATCCTGCCATTGTGAATCTGTGATTCAAACTGGGCCTGGTGCCACATGCCTGTAATCTGAGTACAAGGGAGCCTGAGGCAAGAGGATCATGAGTTTGAGACCATAGGTATCCTGAGTAACTTAGCAAGACATTGACTCAAAATACAAATTTTAAAATGGGCTGGGGATGCAGCTCAGTGGTAGAGTACTTGGCAAGTATATGTGAAGCCCCGAGTTAAAAAAAAAAAAAAAAAAAAAAAACCACCAACCTGTGTAGTCTCAGTTCTTAAGATAATATGACAAAGCTAAGCATAAACTGGATCATCTAGATAACTACCTTCTAAATTTTGCCACCTAATCTCAGCATCCATATTTGCATCTAAATTCACATTATTACAAGGAAGTAAAACTTTCATTATCTCAGGCTAATTAGTTCAGTTGGTAGAGTGCTGCTCTGCACTATCTGAAGTCCTGGCTTTGATTCCCAGCACGACAAAAATGGGAGAAAGACAATCCACTCCCAAAACAATCCACCATTGAAAACCCTATGAAGAACAGAGAAGCACTGACATAGTGCTGGGATGGCACAGTGTAGGGTAGCATTTCATTCTGTCATACATAGGGTCACTATGAGTCAGACTCAACTCAACAGCACCTACAACAACAAGGAAATAGACTTAATGTGGAAACATATTTGTACCAAAATAAAAGACAAAATGACATCACAGCATGCTATCTATAACCATCAAAATTTAATCACAGATCAAACAGAAAACACAGGAGGAAAGGCTAGGTTATATAATGACAATGTAGGCCCAGAGAGTCCAAAAGTACCTGCACTGTATTATAATCACATTGTGGACAGCAATTTAGATTCAGAAAATCATTTATCCCTTAAAATCATATTAATTTAAATTTTACTGATTTTTAAAATTCTTATTTAATATGAATATTTGTTTTATAAGTTACAGAAAAGCTATTAGCATAGTTTATATCTTACTTCATGTTGACAGATTAATGTATAACTATAATATTTAAGTCAACATTGGGGTGTTTAAGAAGGATTTCCATTTAAAAGGAGTCTACATTTTGGCTAAACTTAAGAAACTGCCATAGTTGAGAGGAAGGCACTAAAAGGGCTTAGGCTGTGAAGTAGCAACCATTTCTACAGCTTAAATAACAGTTCAGGGAGGGAAGTACTACAATATAGAAGCACTTGGAGTAGGGAACACAAGCAGTGGATTTGTCTAGAGATTTCTTTTTTAAAAAAATTGTCAGTGAAGAATGTGATCATGTGCTAGCCACAACAGTGCAGTTAGAAAGAAAAGACTGAAGTAGAGAGTCATTTATGACACAGATTTC
Source organism: Pedetes capensis (assembly GCA_007922755.1). Lineage (NCBI taxonomy): Eukaryota > Metazoa > Chordata > Mammalia > Rodentia > Pedetidae > Pedetes > Pedetes capensis. The sequence goes on from VMDO01038939.1 coordinate 6,476, forward strand.
ATGCAGATAAATGGATAAGAATGGTGGGGCAGTTAGGATGGAGGAGCTAAGATGCTTCTCAGGGTTAGGGAGCACCTCTGAGGAATGTCAATGTTATCAGCATTGTTACACATCAGGAAACTAGGAACATGGGACTTAGAAAATCCAGGCAAATCCTACTAAGTGGGAGTACCTGAAATTTGATCTCAGGTGGGGCTCACTCTAAGGCCTATGTGCTTAATACTGAGCACACTGCCTCTGTATCTGTAGGAACAAAGTTGTGTTCAAAATTACTACAGAGACCCAGGCATGGTGGCACAAACCTGTAATCCCAGCACTTGGGATGCTGAGAGATAGTAGGATCACTACTTCACAGCCCACCTGGGCATCTCTCCTACCTACTACGCCATCAAGGAGTCTGTAGCCATAGCACCCTGGCATCCAATCCTGCCAGATTTCGTAAACTAAGCAGGGTTGGCCTGGTTAGTCCTTGGATGGGAGACCACCTGGGAATACCAGGTGCTGCAGGTTAGGGAGAAGGACCTGGAAACCCACTCCCAAATCAATATGCTATTGAAAACTCTATGAATAGCAGAGAAGCACTGACAATAGTGCTGGGCATAGGCACAGTATCAGTGAGTGTTTCATCTGTTGTACATAGGGTCGCTATGAGTCGACTGGACCTGACTCGATGGCACCTAACAACAAAACAACAATGCTGTGGAGGTCACTAAGGAGCCCAAGCACATCCAGGTAGTGTCCCTCCTCATCTGCTGCCACCAGCTCCCATCTCTGCCCATCTGACTTGCTGCCACATGAATGTATGCCCCAGATCTCAGCCTGACAGTGCAGCAAGTGGAGGTTTCTTCCTTATACCCCTTTTACACAAGACCCTGCCCCCACCACTCACACACCCAAAAAATGACTCTGGGTCAGAGCGTAGTCTCAATGATTGAGAGAGGGAGATGGTGTCAAACTTGAGATAATCCAATCAAATGACCTCAAAAAATCTCAGGATAGGAATTTTCTAGGTGCGCACCTTCCTACAAAATATCTACAGGCAAGAATACTATAGTGAATATCCTAGAACTTGGGACTAAGGCTGAGACACTCTCTTGAACCTCAGAACAGAGAAAAGCCACAACCCCGAAGTATGAGGACGAGTTCTCTTTGCACTGCCTCTTGCCCATGCTAGAGCTATGCCACATGCAGAAAATTCCCCTGCATCCATGGTTTCTAGTCAAAGGGTAAGTCAGAGGCAGATAATCAGCTTCCCCACTATTCTAGGACTTGTTGCAAGAGGCTTGAACAACTCAATACCAACTCAAAAACCTCCATTCAATACAAAGAAAACTAACAACCCAATTAAAAACTGAGCAAAGGAACTGAATAGACAGATCTCAAAAAAAAAAAAAAAAAAAAAAAAAAAAAAAAAAAAAAAACCATAGAACAAGCATGACAAAATCCTAGACATCACTAATCATCAGGGAAATGAAAATCAAAATACACAATGAGATATCATCTGACTTGAATCAGAATGGCTATTACTAAAAACACAAAAAATAACAAACGTAAGGAGGATGTAGAGAAAAGGGAACCCTTGCATACCATTGGTGGAGACATAAATTTATAGTCATTATGAAAAACAGTATGGAAGTTCCTGAAAGAATTAAAAATAGAACTATCATATGATCCAACAATCCTACTACTTGGTATATGTTACAAGGAAATGAGTATGCTGAAAACATATCTGTACTCATGTATTTATTACAGCATTATTCACAATAGCCAAGATATGAAAACAAATTGAGTGCTCATCAACAGATGAATAAAGAAAATGTGATATACATGCACATAATGGAATATTATTCAGCCATTGAAAGAGGAAATCTTATCATACACAACAATATGGATGAATCTAGAGGACAATATGTTAAATGAAATAAGTCAGACACAGAAAGACAAATACTACACAATCTGTCTCACATGTGGAATCTAAAAAAGATGCTCTCATAGAAGTGCAGAATAGAATGGTGGTCACCAGAGGCCAAGGTAAATAGGGGTGAGATGGGGTTGGGGAGATTATTAGTCACATAATGCATATTTACAGGTAGATAAGAGGAATAAGTTCAAGACATCTACTGTACAGCAGGGTGGCTATAGTTAATAATGACATATTTAGTTTCGAAAAATGTTAAGAGACTAGATATAAAGTGTTCTCACTACAAAAACAACTGAGACAATGTGTTTGCTAATTAGCTAGATTTAACTATTCTACTACATATATATACATACATATACTTCAGAACATTATATTGTACATAGCATACAATTTTACATGTCAATTTAAAAAATAAAGTTGGAAAAAAGAATCTCTGAGTAGGCATTGTATTTAGAAGCACACAGCAAAAAGCACAGAACAGAATATCTTATAGATAGACAAGAATGAATATGCAAGTGAAAGAGGACATTTTCATTTACATGTATGCAACTGAGTACTCAAGTTTCAATTTTCTCTTTATGTGAGCTGACTTCTAAAAAACTTACTGCAATATTAAAAGTGACCATTTATTTACAGTAAAATCAACTAGTCCATAAATTTTCAGGTTAATTAAGTAAACTAACATCTTTGGAATCAAATAATATTTTAGTGGGATAGTCTTGTGGTTAATGTTTAAAAAGGGAAGAACTTGTTTAGGTTAGTATATGTAAATTCTAAGAATACACGAAAGTTCATCTCTTGGGGTTTTATTTCAGTAAATTGATTTTTCCTAACAAATTCAAACATTTGTGTTTATTTTCTACAGAAGTGATAGATTTATTCAAGCATTTTGTGATAAATAATTCATCTGTGATGCATGAGAACAAATTTTAGTTCTCAAATAGTATAAAATGAATATCACAAAATACTGCTTACCAAAAACCCTATCCAAAGTTGAAAGAACAACCTGATAAGAATACTGAACTAGTACTTTCGCACAAAGTCTTCACAGAATTTTTATAAAAGTAGAATGTTCTGGCCCCTAAGAACTATTTATCATGCTACAGTTAGAGCCATACCAATATAAACAGCAGTACAACATTACCCAATATAATGGCATTACTTCTATAGATTACAAACCATCTGTTTCTGCTTGTATCATTCTTACCTCTAAATACCTAACTTGTGAACTTAAACATAAGAGAACACACAGTCCTGTTTCCTTGAAATGATTATTTTAGAAATAATATTTCTTCATGGTTCATCTTCTATGATTTATTATTTTACCATATCCTTTACTTCTCAAAGAGAAAATTAATGTATTAACATATTAATTCTATCAATGCAACACATATACACATATACATGCTTCATTTCTTTCTTCTAGTATTTAAAGTTGCTGTGCTGTTAGGTGCCATCGAGTCGTATCCGACTCATAGTGACCCTCATAGGGTTTTCAATGGCTGACTGTTTCGGGATTGCCTTGGGAGTGGGTTGCCACATCCTTCTCCCATACTATTTAAAGTAGGATAGGGATATTAAATATCTTTAATAATCAATATAACCAATAATCTCATTAATAAGATTAAGTAAGATTGTAAACTTATCAAATATATTCCATGAGGATTTTACATAGCAAAGAATAAAAAATACAACTCATAGGTAGAGCACTTGCCTGGCATGCTTGAAGCCCTGTGTGTGTGTGTTTGAGTGTGTGTGTGTGTGTGTGTGTGTGTGTGTGTGTGTGTATACACATACATATTTTTAAGTGGATGTTTTGTTGTTCTTTTTGTTGTTAGGTACTGACGAGTCCAGTCCAACTCATAGCAACCCTCATAGAATTTTCAATGGCTGATTGTTTCGGGATTGTTTCAGGAGTGGGCTACCAGGTCCTTCTCCTGTTTTTGTGATGCTGGAGATCAATTCTCTAGAGCAGCACTCTACCAACTGAGCTAAACCCCAGGCTCAAAACTGGATGTTCACTCTATAGTAAACACAATTTACAAAACCCAAATATGACATTAGTTAGAGGGTTCTGTTGCCAATAGCATATTCTTTAGACAAAACAAGACAAGACAAAACAACAATAAAAAAGTCAGCAATCTGGAACTTAGCAGCTTAATGCACTATTCTGACATTTCCAACTGGTACAACTAAGAGCAAAACACTCTGAAAAGAAGAGATTGCTTGTATGATGTGTATCTTTGGAAAAAATAAGGAATCTTGCAATGACAAATCTAAGATTCCTTAGATTATTTCAAAAGTTGTGGCATGTTTCCATCAAATATTAATATTGTTACACACATCCATTCAGTCAAGGAATATGAGAGTTTCTAGGAGGAACAAGACATTACCCTAAGCATTAAGAGAAATGAGAACACACATTAAAGTTCCTGCCTGGCTAAAGTTATTTATGTCATATCAAAGATTGATCTCATTCGAAAAAGCATGGATAGTCACAAATTATATTTACACGTAAAACCAACCAATTCATTATAATTGATTGATTGTTGATATTGTACAAGAATTAGGGGAACTGATTTTGGAGTTTGGAAAATTTATTTAAATCCAGTGTCTGTTACTTAGGACTTTTTAACTATGTAAGTAATAATTTTTCTAAATTTCATTATATATTCCAAAGTTGCCTTGAAGATTTAAACATAAATATAAATGTGAAGTACATTGCACTGTGCCTAATACCTAGTTAGGTATACAATGTATGTTTACTGTCTGTTTATTATCATCTCCCGGGAGCCAAGACCATAGTAACTTTTTACAAGGTACCTTGATGAAAAGGTGCAGGGTGCGGTGAAAATAGCAGATATTGAGCCACAAGGCATTGTGACCTTTGAATTGAAATTACCATCTGAAAGCAGTTGTCAGGGTTACAGGAAGAGCTGAAGACTTCTGAAAAGCCCCTGGCCCTTGTGACATTTTTGCCCCATGCCTCCCCCTCCATGTGTATATAAGCTACAGCAAAAAATTAAAGATTTGGAGCTTGATCGGACAGCCTGTCTTGCTCTCATCCTTCGTGTCTCTTGTCTCTCTCTCATTCATTCGCCCCCTACTCTAGGTCCCTGTTGAAAAACCCCGCGGGTCGGGGCAATTATCAACAACAGTCACTTTTTTTCCCTGATACTGGTGTTAGAACCCAGGGTCTTCTGCATGCTAGGCAAGCACTGTACCCCTGAGCTACACTCCCAACCCCTGGTTTTTGGAGGTAGGGTCTTGTAGGGCACTGCCTAGAGAAGCAGTGCACCCCGAGGCCGATCTAAGACCACTTGGAGGTCTGAGGCTCATTCCCCAGGCACTAACCTTTGCCCTATATCCGGGAACTCCTGGTCGTTGAGCTCCCAAAGATGGCACTAGCATCCAACTCCTCTCCTCAGACCCCTCAACACCTGATTGGCTGTATCCAAACCACCAAATGGCTCCTGACTGGGCCATTCAGGAACCACCTGCAATTGGTCCTTTTTCAAACCCAAATTTGCATGTCTCCCCTGATTGGCCAAGGCCCATATGGACTGGCAATCTCTGACTGGTCCCTGGTTGGCCCCTGAAGGGGATATAAGAACGATGCACAGAGCAGTCGGGGTCTATTCCCCCCACCAGGACAGACGAAGCAATAACGAACAGTGTTGAGCTGAGCACATGGAGTCAGCATCTTCATTGGACAAAAGCAGCAAGGAGCCACAGAGGGCATAAACCTCTGAGCTGTCCCCAGGGACTGGTGGAGTAGCCATGGGCATAAGCCTCCTTTCCAGGCGACACAGTTCTCCAGTGCTCAGCTCCCCCTCACCAGACAGTGGGTCTTCGGCCACTGGTTCCTGCTCACCACCAGAGCAAGTCCAGCAGCAGGGCAATGTCCCACAGAGTCTTGCTATATAGCCCAGAGTAGCCTCAAACTTGCTGTCCTCCTATCTCATCTTCCTGAGTGCTGGGATTACAGGTATGCATCATCATGCCTGATCTTCTTAAGTGTACTATGTGCCAGTCATTGTATACATAGTATCCTAATCCTTAGAAACAACCTCTCAAAGCAAAAATTCTTTTATAAGTGAGAAAACTGAAGCTCACAGGAAGTTTAGAAATTTATCTGAGAACACACAGCTAATAAGCAGAAGATATCCAAAGTTCAGTCCATTTAAACTCCCTCCAGGGGCCTGCAAGTCTCTGTGTAATTTTGACCCTACCTCCTTCTACAACCTCATCTGATTCCATCCCCCATCCCTATTCACTAAACTCCATACCTGCTGGTCAATTACCTCACACTCAAATATCCCAAACCCATTCCCACTCCAGGGTCTTTGCTTATTTTGCTTAGATAGCTCATCTTGAATTTGTACATGGTTATTATCTTTCCATCATTCGAATATCACCCTCTCATACAAGCCTTCTCTGCCCATCCTGTATGATGAAGCCCACCATTAAAACAGCATCTTTTGCCAGGCACTGTGGTGCACACATGGAATACCAGCAACTGGGGAGGCTGAGGCAGGAAGAACGTGGATTTGAGGCCAGAGGCAGCCTATGCAATTTAGCAAGACCCTGTCACAAAATAAAAAATAAAAATGAGACTGGGGGTATGGCTTAGTAGAAGAGTGCTAGTCTAGCATTTAGCATGCACAAGGCCCTGG
>VMDO01038940.1:0-13076 GCA_007922755.1 Pedetes capensis
TATTCAAAAGAACATAGAGTTCCTTATTATCTTACAAACTCCTTGGAAGGTCATATTGGGAAGAGCTCCTTTGGAGAGTAAATTCAGTAATTAAAATCACATTGTATAGTCTGTAGAGGAAGAGATTTTGTTCTCTTAGGTCAACAGTTGGCAAATTTTGAAAAGGACCAAGTAGTAAAGATTTTAGGTTTTGTCTGACCAGAGGCAAAATGAAGAATATTATGGAGACTCTTTTATTTTTATTAATTTACTATTATTATTATTATTATTATTATTATTATTATTATTATTATTATTTATGGTACTAGAAGATTGAATATAAGATGCTCCACAACTGAAGTGCACCCTCAGTCCCCCTTTTCTTTTTTAGTTTGAGACAATCTCACTAAATTACGCAAGCTGCCTCTGGCCTCAAATTTGTGATCCTCCTACCTCTGCCTCCTGAGTCTCGTTTACAGGTGTGCACAATGGAGCCCAGCAGAGACTCTTATACAATAAAAGAGAAAACCAATTTTCACAGTATTCTTACAGTTGCAACTCACATTGTAATAATAAAAATTGAGCATGATTTTTCGTAATACTGGTCAGCTAATGACAATGGAGTATCATTTTTTGAAACAATAATTTTATTGTCATTTACATTTAGTGTTCCCATCATCAAATCTATTACAAATCTTCATTTCTAAAATCTTCTTCTTTATATTGTGGATCGTATAAAAGCAAGTGGAGGCCAAAATGGCTTAAGTTGTGGTTTGTCACATCCTCGTGTACAGGTGTAAGAACAAATGTAGGCTCACTCTCTCCCTAGGCATTAATATTGCTACTGCCTAATAAGTTTTTACATGATATAACCTAATTATACACCAACTCAAAATACTTTGTACCTTCTAATATGTTAATTTTTCTTTAATTCATGGAAGAATATTTATATGTGTTTTTGTTATACCACATAAATTTTCAAGCTACTACTCATTTTAGCTTAATTACACTGCATTTGGAGCATAATTCCAGTGTTTTGATGTAATTCCATTGAATTTCACATTCTGTGAATGTTTACAATTGTTTGATCCTTGGTGAGGCTTATATTAAGACATGTAATACCCAATTTTGCATGTGTCAGTTTTTTCTAACTACTCAATATGTACCTTAAATTAATATATTTTCTGTGTAATCGGTTTTGGGGAATTTGGTAATTATGTTTTCTAACTTCTCTAACTATAAAAGAAATCTGTCCTAGCTAGATACCACGATGAGGGCCTGTGATCCCAGGAACTCAAGAGGCTGAGGCAGGAGGATCATGAATTCAAGGCCAGAAGTAGCCTGTGAAAGTTAGCAAGACCCTATCTCACAATAAAAGATAAAAAGGGGGATAGTGGTGCAGCTCCGTGGTACAGCACTTACCTAGAATGTCTGAGGGGTTAAGTTCAACCTCCTATTACTGAAAAACATAAAAATTTGTCCCATAAATTATTGGTTAAAAGGCATCTCATTATTGATTTCTCTGTTTCTTCTCTATAGCTTATTACAGAGCTATATTATTGGGTGCAAGCAGATTTAGGAATTTTACCTTTTCCTGGTAGGTGAAAGATGATTATGAAGTGTCACTTTGTATCTTTAAGTTTCTTTTCTACTAGTTTTCTTTTTCTGAAATTACTCTAAATGACTGGTTCACCTATGTTTGCAATATTTTCCATTTGTCACTATTAGTCTGTACGTTTGTACCTAATCGGCCTTTTGTAAGCATGGAACAGTGGGATTTTATCTAGAAAGAAAATATTTATCTTTTATGTTGACTATTTAATGCATTTACTGAGAATTGCCCTTGAATTTGGATTTATATATGTCATCTTACTATTTTATTTTCAGTTTGCCCCATTTTTTAATGTTTCTTTTTCTGGTTTCTTCCTTTCACTTGTACTACACAAATAAAACATTTTATTTTTTCTTCTGTTGACATATTTGTTGTATGTTACTTTATTATCACAATTTACTTTTTTCTTCTATTGACATATTCATATATGTTCCTTTATTATTTTTATATTTATTTCATACTTTAAAGCATGCAATTGTAATTCTTTAAAAGTCTGCAAAAATTGTTATTTTTTATGGCTTCACCAATAACACTAGTACTGCAGGATATTTTAACTCTATTTACTTCAAACCTCTTTTGCATTACTAAGATCAATAGTTTTTATTGTTGTTGCTATTGCTTGTGTTTTTTTTTTTTTCTCATATATTTTAAACCTCAGGACATAGTACCACTATTGTTTTGTACAATCTTTCTTATGACTTGTATTGTAGACTTTCCCTTTGAGAACATTGTTCCTTAACCTCAAGCATTTCCTTTAATATTTGTCTAAGTGATGACTAAGAGGCTTTTCCTGAGCTGTGAGTTCTCTGAATATACCTTTATTTTACCCTAATTTTCATGCATATTCACTGAGTATTTGGTGATCTAAGCATATCATTTATTTCATGGTTCCTCTCTTTAGGTGATAAATTAGCTCTCACTTTTATTATTTCTCTGTTTTGTTTAGTATTTTCTCCCTTTGTCTTTATACTTCAACAATTTGGCTATGGTGGGTGTGATGTTCTTTGCATTTAACCTGTGTATCTGTGGTTATATACCTCCCATCAGTTTTGGAAACTCATTAGCTAACTTTTCAAATATCAATTCTGCCTCATTTTCTCTGTCCTTTCTATCTTGGAGTCCATGTACATTTATGTTAGAACAATCAACTAGGTCATTTATAGGTCTTATTCTTTCTTACTTATTTTTAATTTTTCTTCCTATTTCCAGTTTATATATTTTTATATTGACCCATTTTCAAATTTAACAGTCTTATGTTCTTTTTGCCTGCAACGTACCACTGTGACATCCTATCCCGTCAGATCTTAGAAACTAAGCATGATCGGGCCTGGTTAGTACCTGGATGTGAGACAGCCTGGGAACACCAGGTGCTATAGGCTTGGGAGAAAGACACAACAACCCACTCCCAAAAATCAATCCGCCATTGAAAACCCTAAGAATAGCAGAGAAACACTGACAAAACTATTTTGCCTGTTGTATGTAAGGTCCCTATGAGTTGGACACTGACATGACAGCATCTATCAAGAACACAGCAACAACATCTTTTTGGTCTTAATTACCATTAATCAAATTACAACTTTGAAGTTTATGTTTCTATTATTGTTTCACATCCACCTGTCTATTTCTGAACTACTGTATATTAGTAAATGTATATTTGCCTTAGGGCTTGTTTTTTCTTCTTAAAATTTCAGCATTAATTTATTGTTTCCATGATTTCATTAATATAGAATAAAATGATACTCATTCACCTTGCCCAATTAATTTTTCCACTATCTTCAAGATTCTCTGGTATCATTTTTAGGAAATATGACTTCTGCTTTTCAAACTATTTAGTACTTTTTTGAAGACAAAAGTAAATCCACTGAAGTAAAAATGGATGAGTAAATGTCTCTTTAAGACCTTTTATCTGCCAGATGCAGTGGTGCACACCTATGATCCCAGCTACTGAGTTGGCTGAGGCAAGAAGATCACAGGTTCAAGGCTAGAGGCAGCCTGTGTAACTTAGCAAAATTCTATATCAAAATTTAAAAAGGGAATTGGGGTGTGGACTGGTCGCATAGTAATTTCCTAGCATGTGCAAGTCTCTGTGTTGAATATCAAGAACTAAATTTAATAAAACTCATTTTTCAATTATTTTGATAATTGTGGAGTTGTAAGATTGCTGGATCATTTGATGGCTTTAGTATTAATTTTTTTGAGGAGCAGGCATCTGAGACCCAATCACTATAAGTCCTTAAAGCAAACTATTAACTATTTTTGCTCTCTCTTTCTTTCTCTCTTTCTCTCTCTCTCTCCCCCCTCTCTCCCTCTCTCTCTTCCCATTTTCTCATGGCTATGTTCATTCTTTTTTTTTTTCTGATAATTCAATTCTAGAATCAGGCTTGATTAAAGGGAAGAGGTATTTAGAATACTGACACTGAATAAAAGTGTGTTCTGTCCACCCAATTTCATTCTGGGGTTTAGTGTTGGTAGAGTGCTGCTGTGTGCTCTCTGAGACCCTGGGTTTTATCCTTGTTGTTGTTGTTGTTGTTAGGTGCCATCGAGTCAGTATCTGACTCATAGCTACCCTCATAGGGTTTTCAATAGCCAACTGTTTAGGGATTGCCTTTGGAGTGGATTGCCATGTCCTTCACCCATTTTTGCGTTGCTGGGAATTGAACTCGGGACCTCAGAGACTGCAGCGCAGCGCTCTACCAACTGAGCTAAATCCCAGCCCAGGTTTTATCCTTAGCACCACAAAAATGAGAGAAGGATTTGGCAGCCCACTTCAGAAATAATCACAGAATCATCATCAATTGAAAACTCTTGAATATCAGAAAACCACTGATATAGTGCTAGGCATGACACAATATTGAGGAGTGTTTCATTCTGTTGTACATAGGGTTGCTATGCATCTAATTTGACTGGACAGCACCTAACAACAAACACCACATATTTATGGGCCAGTTTTTTTGCTATCAATAAAGGTTTTGTTTTTTCTTTTTTCTTTTCTTTTGCACAGACTTGAAGGGACTAGAGGCTAGACCCAGAGTAAGATCAGGAATTCTGGGGTTTGCTGGTCATGACAAGATGTTGCTATTTAATATGATGATGATGATGATGATGATGATGATGATGATGATGATGATGATTTATTTTGCTTATGAAAAGCTGGAAGAGAAGAGCTTGAAGTCTCTAAACATAAATAATAAGCAAATGGAAATGATAATTGCCTTGATTTTATCAGTATATTACACACATGTGTTGGAGCATCACATTGTGGCCCATAAACATACAATTATTTTTTAACATAAATCCATCATTATATGAGTAGGGAAAAACTAAACCAAAATTTTAAAAACCCAAAGATTTCATGAAACAATTCATATTATATACAATTAATGGGAGCTGAGTGTTGTTGATTATGATTTTTTGTACTCCATTTTTTTTTTCAGTGCTGAGGCTTGAATCCATGCCCTTGCAAATACTCTAACACTGACCTACACCACCAAACCCTTCATAGGATGTTTGTATATTATGCTTTAGCAAAGAAAGTAGAAGGTAACTATATAATATTGCTAGAAAATATAAAGTGATGTCAATGTAGGGGATGTATTCCCCGTTTTATTTACTTATTCATCTAGTGATGGAGATTTACGTGGTTTCTATCTCTTCACTATTGTGAATTATGCTGCAAACATCAGAGTACAAAGATGCTCAACATTACTGAACACCAGGGAAATGCAAGTCAAACTACAATATCACATCACACCTGTTATTTAAAAAAATAAAATTGAAAATAACAACAAGGTGTGGAAAAATTGGAATCCATGCACTCTGTTTGTGGAATGTAATATACCACAACTGCTATGGAAAAGAGTATGGGGGCCCTCAAAAAAGCCTTAAGTTGCCTCTGCACTCGAAACTGTGATCTTCCTGGTTCAGTCTCCTACATAGTTGGGATTATAGGCATGTGTCCCTGCAGCTGGCAGAAAAAAATGTCTTAAAGAGATATTTACACTTTCCTGTTCATTGTAGTGGATTTACTTTTATCTTCACAAAAGTATTAGTTTAAAAAGCAGAAGTCATATTTCCTAAAAATAATACCAGAGAATCATGAATATAGTGGGGCAAGGTGGATCAGTGCCATTTTATTCTATATCAATGAAATCCTGCTGAACAATACATTAATGCTATACTATTCAAAAGAAAAATCAAGTGTTAAGGCAGTTATACATTTACTGAAACACAATAGTTCAGAAATAGGTAGATGTGAAACAATAGTATAAATATAAACTTCAAAGTTTTAATTTGACAAATATATGTGAAAAAGCATTAAATAATAGGATTATTTTGATTAAGAAATTTTAAATAGTGGGACAATGTAATAAAATCCTACATCTTTGATCTAATAATTTTTGACATAAAATATGTAGAATGGTAAAATATGTGTTACATTTTGGGAAACAAATACATTTATTCTTGAAACATAAATATGATAGAGAACTAGAGCTTTACAGTCTAGAAAAAGAAATCAAGATTCAGACATGCAGATACTGTTTTATTTGGGAGTTGATAATGGAAAAATCTTGTTTTCTGGTTTTTCATGCTTACTTGTAAGGAAGAGTGTAGGACAAGAAATAAAATAATACATGCATTGGGAAAAAATTTGAGGTCAGTGTAATAAAAATGCATAATTAAAAAAGGCAAGACTTTATTTTTTTCTATTTTTCACAAGTATTACTTGTCTTAATATGGGTGCTATTAACAACCTCAGATCAGAAATGAACTTATTGTTTGCTTGGAAAAATGAATAGTATCACATTTGAAATGTACACTTTTTCTTTCTACTTTAATTCATGGCCTTAAGAAATGTGGTGTGGTAAAAATAAGAGAGATCTTCATTACGAAGCTTTGCCTCATGGAAGTAACAAAAATGACCAAATTCAGTCCGTGGCTGGATACTGGGGTATATACCTATAATTCTTATGACTAGAGAGTTTGAGGCAGGAGGATCATGAGTTTAAGGGCAGAAGCAGCCTGCATAATATAGCAAAACCTTGTCCTAAAATAAAAAGTAAAAATGGCCTGGAAGACCAGTCCAGTGGTAGAGCACTGACAAAGTGTATGTGAGGCCTTGGATTCAACCACTAAATAAATAAATAAATATATATATATATATATATATATATATATATATATATATATATATATAAAATAAAATATATTATATATATTTTATATGTTGTTGTTGTTGTTAGGTGCCGTCGAATCGGTATCCGACTCATAGCGACCCTCTGTACAACAAGGAAATACTATTGTCAGTGCTTCTCTGCTGTTCATAGGGTTTTCAATGGCAGATTGATTTTTGGGAGGGGTTTGCCAGGTCCTTCTCCCAAGCCTACAGCTTTTGGTGTTCCCAGACGGTCTCTCATCCAGGTACTAACGAGGCCTGACCCTGCTTAGCTTCCGAGATCTGACGGGATTAGATGCCACAGGGCTACCGCTGCAGGCCCATATTTTATATATAATATATATAATATATATACACATATATATATATATACATATATATATATATATATATAAATTCAACCCATGTTGTGTCAAAACTTGTTCAGTTCTTTGTTAAAATAATATTTATTATTGGTTATTGTGAGAGTCACTGGGGTGCTACCATATTACTGGAGGCACTTGGGTTTGGGTGCCACAGAAACAAGTGGGGGTTATGTGAATGTGGTTTGTGGACATAGCAGGTTAGCTGTCTCAGAAGATTGTAAATGGACAGAGTTGCTGAACTGCCTGTATAATGACTTTATTTGAAAAATGTCCCTCAGAAAAAGTAAAACTTATACACATTCATATTTTCATCTATCATTTCTCCGTCTCATAGGAAGATGAGTTTATTCCATGCTAAACATGGCTGATCTAGTTTTGCCTTATCTATTACATCCCTCTTGAACAGATAGTGCTTTCATTTTCTACTAATTTCTCACTCTTCCAGCTACAAATATTTTCAATGATTTCCATGCATTAAAAAGTGCCTATCTTCTATCTTTCTCTTTACTCCAGCCAATATCTCTTTTTCACCACATGGCAAACTCCTTGGAAGTATAACCTATCCCCACTAAATTTGCAACCTTCTTCTGAAAGTTTCTCTGGTAGATTAATGTTAGGTCCCATGGAGTTGGGTCCGACTCATAGTGACACTCATAGGGCTTTCAATGGCTGATTGTTTCAGGATTGCTTCAGGAGTGAATTGCTATGTCCTCCTGTTTTTGTGGTGCTGAGGATTGCAGCACTCTACCAACTGACCTAAACCCCATCCCTTGGTAGGTCAATAGTGATCTCAAATAAATCCAGTGGACCATGTTCTCTCCAGAACCTATTTGAATACTAAATCACCATAAAACACTTGACCTTGAAGACCATCTTCTCACTGGAAAATGAACTTTTCCTCTGGATTAATCTCCAACATTCTCTTATAGTTATTTATTTATATCTATCATATAGGATCTTATCCCTAAATGCTTTTCTGAAAGTTAATATATCCTTATGTTCCTTATAAATTCTTGACATTCTTTCACTTCCTTGCTACTATAAAGCAGTTAAGGTGTCTTACTAGTCATTCTATGCTTTAATTTGGAGGATAGGGATTTACTGCTGTATGACTCTGAATATGTTGTCTTCTGAGCCTTAAAGTACTGAAATGTTAGATCAATATAATAAAGGTGTTGATGTCATAGGGTTGTATTGAAGATCAAATAACATAATCTGTACAGTGTTAACATTACTTGGAACAGAGAGTCCCCTCTTTGGGGTTCTTGGTCTTTTGGATAAAAGGATTACAATATGGACACAGAAGGGAATCTGAAGACAATTTATTGGAGTTATGGAGAAGGAGAATGGCCTGAGCTTCAGGATAAAGGTGTCAGGGGAAAAGGAAATGGAAGAGCTGCTGAAAGCAGGCAGGCCAGTAATCAGAGATCAGAAGAAACCTGGAAGGAAAACTAAGTTGTTGAGCAGAGCCAACTAAGATTAGGATGGTCTCTTAGGCAATGAAAGAGGGAGAGACAAAAAAAGAATAGAAAAGAAAAGAAAAGAAAGAGAAAAAGGGTAAACCAAGTACATATATAAATATAAAGACATACCTTGGAGAGAGAAGACAGGCACACAGAAACTGGGGCCTTTGTCTCTTACGGATTTATTGAGATGAGTATAAAGCAGCAGCCTACCCAGCATGTTTTCTGTCCTGGGCCTGTCCTGGGCCTTTCCTGGGCCAAGAGAGGAGGAAATTTAACCTTATTATTACTGGTTTTAACTTTTTGCAGTAGTGACATGGAGCTGCTCTGTGTGGCATCACACTAGGGTTGTGCATGATCTAAGAAGGAATACTAATTAACTGCATTTATTATCATCAGTTTACCTTTTAGTTTTATGGCCAGGAAAGAACAACATTTATTTCTGTCAGTCTTTTAGCTTTGGGTTAGAAAGGAGATGTCGTTGTTAGGTGCCGTCGAGTCGTGCCTGACTCATAGGGACACTTATAGGGTTTTCAGTGGCTGATTGTTTCGGGATTGCCTGGGGAGTGGGTTGCCATGTCCTTCTCCCATTTTTGTGGTGCTGGAATCGAACTCGGGACCTCAGAGACTGCAGAGCAGCGCTCTACCACCTGAGCTAAATCCCAGCCTAGAAAGGAGTAGCTAACAATATTTTTTTTTCTATGAATTTAACTTTTAGCTTTAGGTCTACTTAAAATTTTCCCTCTTGGTCTTTTGTAAGTAGCCTATGAATTTGATCACATACTGAAAGGCCATGTTGGTTTATTTTTAATCTAACAATAGAAGGCCAAGATTGAAAGCAGCTTGGCAGAGTTTCCACTACGTGTCTGAAATTTGCCTCCTTTTTGGCTTTAGGTTGGCCTTCCTTAGGTTGCAAAACAGAACTTTTTTCTTTAATGAAGGAAAGAACTTGGAGGTATTCCCTCCCCTGGTCTGGATATGGGATGCATCTGCTATCTACATTTGTAAAGAGGATTACTGATCATGGACTGTGCCATTTGTAAAGGGTGTTATCTAACAACAATTATGCTTTCTAATACTGTATTACTGACCACTGATCATGTCATTTTTTTCAGAGGAAGTTTATATATTGATATTTATATGTCTCTAAAGGCAATCCTGAAACAGTCAGCCACTGAAAACCCTGTGAGGGTCTCTATGAGTCGGATACCGACTCGACGGCACCTAACAACAACAACAACAACAATGTGCCTAGGTCCAACCCTGCTTAGCTTGTGAGACCTGATCGGATCGGATGCTACAGTGTTATGGCTGCAGGGTTGGACCTGGTTAGTACTTGGATTGGAGACCACCTGGGAACACTAGGTACTATAGGCCTGGGAAATGGACCCAGCAACCCACTCCCAAAAAACAATCTGCTATTGAAAACCCTATGAATAGCAGAGAAGCACTGACAAAAATGTTTCGCCTCTTGTACACAGGGTCACTACGAGTTGGACACTGGCTTGAGGGCACCTGACAACAACAACAACAACAATAATGTGCCTAGGAAGCAGATGGCTACAGAAAACCCTTTTTATTCCCTTTCTTCTTGCCAAACATCCCCATCCCAAGGAACTTATAAAAAATAAACTGTAGGATATTATTATAATTATTACTTTTCATAGTATCACATTATACTCTAATGTTATGGTGATTGCTATATCTAACATCCTGACAAGCACTGTCTAATAGACCTACTTGTGATGAAGAAAAAGTGTGTGTGTGTGTGTGTGTGTGTGTGTGTGTGTGTGTGTGTATGCATATGTGCCCTGTTTAATATAGTGGCCATTGTCCACTTTTGGCTAAGTATTTCAAATGTAGCTATTATAAAGGAAGATGCAAAATATTAATTTTACTTATTTTTACCTAATGTAGTTTAAATAACTATATGTGTCTAGGAAATACTACATTGGATCACACATCTCTAGAACTTTGTTTTTAAGTTCTTTTAAGATTTTTTAGTAAAGTTAAAATATGTCTAAAATCCAACTCACTGCTTCTATGTAGAACATGCTATTTTTCTGAACTTCCCATTATACTTAATGCCATCGCCATTCACCAAAGTGAAATGTTCAGATTCTATGTGATGTATTAGGATTCATACTGAAATAAAGGGAGCATGACATTTGAATCAAACACACCTGGCTTCAAACAGGGCATCTCTATTTCCTTGCCATTTGACCTTAGGCAAATTAAATAACCTGAGAGAGTCTCATTTTTTTCCATTTGTACAATAGAAATATATATGTGTTTCACACAAGGCTATTTTCAGATTAAATGGCATAGCATATGTAAAACACCTGGCATAGTGCTGAGCATATAAAGCATATATATTTCATAAATATACATTACTTCCTTTCTTGCCTTTTATTTCAAATGGATGAGCAGATCCTATTGATCTTCATTTGGAATATTTTATGAGTCTTTTCTTTCTATTCCTACTGAATAAATTCTTATTAATCTTCTTCTCACCAATTTTTTCCATTAGAACAGCCATGTAATCAATACCTTTCCCTCAGTTCTCTTTTAGTCATCTCCTATCCAAACCATTCTCTAAATTTCCACATCTCTAAATTTCCTCACTAATTATTGCTTCATACCCCTACTACACATGTATGTAATTCTGTGTAACATTGTTATACCTTTTATCTAAGTGATATCATAGTGCAAATATTCTGAATCCATTAAATGTGTATGTTTAGGGACTAAATTTATGTTTTAGGTAAGAATAGCTCTATTTTTATATTTTTGACACATTTAAAATATCCAATAATATATTTATCTATTTTTTCCATTGATAAACATTTAAGATTGCTTACTTTAGTCTATTTTTTCTTGTCCACTGTTATATATCCTTTTTCTAGGAGGCACATCTATAGCATGTGGTAAGGTACATGAATCATAAATATATAGCTTATTAGATTTGTTTATTTTTACTTTTAATTTTTTAACAGTGATGGAGATTGACCAGGCTTTCACATGCTAGGCAAGTACTTTATCACTGAACCATATCCTCAGTCCTTGAATTTTACATGTGTAGATAAATCATCCAAAACTTATAAATCCAAATTTCTCAAAAATCAAAACATTTTTGTGTGCTGACGTGATACCACAGGTATAAAATTCCATATACTCATTGATAGTTCTCCATAAAAATGCAGACAGAATAAAAATAGCATATTACAGTACCTTCAGATTATGTGTATAATGAATAATTGGGTCAGACATGTGCCCCATCCCCAATATATCTCATCCTGTATATTCAATTATTCCAGAGTGAAATTGCTAGATCAAAAGATAAGTGTGTTTAGTTTTAGTAGACACTCTCCATATTTCAGAATTAGTAATTTATCAGAAATTTATGAGTTTCAGTTATTTTGTATCACTGGCAATAATTGGTATTCTGGTTGCTGCTACATTTGTAGTAACATCCCATTTTTGAGATATTTCACTGATCACTAATATTTTAAAGTTATCTTTCATATTATTATTGTTGTTAACATTAGGACATCCTTTTCGGTGAAGTGATTATTTTACATTTTTTACTTACACTTTTATTAGATTTTTTGCCTTTTTGAAATATGTAAAGCTTTTCCATAATGTGAAATTAATTGTTCAGTATATACATTACAAAGAGATTTCCTGACTTTGACTTTTGATTTTTCCCCTGTTTATATTTGATGGAAATAAGTTCTAAATTTTGAGGAAATACACTCTTTAGATATTTGTTTTACTATTGGTGATGTTACAGTATACTTCTTAGTACTTTCACTGAATTAATTAAAATATTCCC
The DNA here is from genome assembly GCA_007922755.1 of Pedetes capensis. Classification (NCBI taxonomy): domain Eukaryota; kingdom Metazoa; phylum Chordata; class Mammalia; order Rodentia; family Pedetidae; genus Pedetes; species Pedetes capensis. Next base: position 12,428 of record VMDO01038940.1, read on the forward strand.
CTTTCTTCTTTAAGTTTTATTGTTTTAGACATTATATTTATTTCTATGATATGATCCATATGGGGCTGGGATTTGGCTCAGTTGGTAGAGCGCTGCACTGAAGTCTCTGAGGTCCTGAGTTCAACTCCCAGCACCGCAAAAATGGGAGACGGGCCTGGCAATCCCGAAACAGCCACTGAAAACCTTATGAGGGTCGCTATGAGTCAGATACCGACTCGACGGCACCTAACAATAACAATAACAACATGATCCATATGGAAATAATTTATGTGTATAGTATGGGTTAAGTTGGGTCATGTTCCACTTTTTTCTGTATGAATATTTAATTGACTCATGACCATTTATTGAAAAGATCATTTCCCCCAACCAACAAAAATGGTTTTGTTATTAATCATATTTGTGTGTCTGTGTGTGTCTGAGTGTATGTGTATGTTCTGAAATCTATAGCCTCTTTCATTGAAATATTTCTTCATCTTTCTTCCAATAACACATTGTATAAATTGCTGTAGTTTTAAAACACATGTTCTGTTTTGAACTATAATACATTAGGTTTGTTATTTTTCTTATTTTCAAGATTATCTTTCCCATTCCAGATTTTAGTTCTTTGAATTTTCACATACATTTTAGAATTAGTTTGATAACGTAGAGA
>VMDO01038941.1:0-13075 GCA_007922755.1 Pedetes capensis
ACATATAGAAAAATACTATATAGTAAAAGATAGAGAAGACTTGGATGGGAAACTTAGATAGGAAGGGGGGAGGGGGGAAACATAGAGGAGGGTAAGGGGTAACCTATATGAATAATGCTTATCATATTGCATATATGAAAATTGTCACAACGAAAAGCATGTCAAAATGAATCACATTATGATGTACATTAAAAATTTCTAAAAAAAAAATGATGTGTACCTGAAGAGGTGTCCTACTTAGGTGAGGCAGTGGTCTGGGTTTGTAACATTAAGAAAAGGAAAAAAAACTCCACAAGATAAAACTTCTTAAGATTTTAATTCATTTAGGAGATATTTTTACAGACAGAAATTTCTGTAAAAAAATTACAGTGGTAAGGGACACGTAGGGAGTTTCTTGGGGAGCATGCTGGTGGTGGGGTAGAGGCCTTTGGTTTGTAGTTTTTTTATTCTTGTTCTCAAGTTAGTTAAAAAGAAATTTGAGCATTTTGATGCAAAGTCAAGAGTAGGTTCACAATTCAGCAGCCTCTTTGAGGAGGAGCTAGGTACTAAGCACTCATCCAAGTGCTAGTGGGGGACTCCAAACATGAATCAAATAGGATTTCTGTTTTAGTTAAGTTTATTGCCTGTGGAGGGAGCAGTTCTTCCCCTGAATCTTGAATAACAAATAGTTGTGAGGGCACGCATGTAGCTCAAATAAAATCAATATTTATCCTTTAACTTTAGTCCTTACCATATGCTACAGTTTTCCAGTAGAGGACACTGTGTGTGGGTGTGGCTAAAATAATCAGAAACAGGACTTAATTCTTGTAAGGACTCTCACCAAAGAAGAAATGAATGTTAATTTTGAATCCCACAGAATATTCCATTCCTTTTTTCTTTTTCTTTTCTTTCTTTTTATTTATTGTTTTGGACCAAGAATCACTTGCTATCACCCCATAGGTTTAGACTTAGAGAGCAGGGAAAAGGTGACTATGAATTGTAGGATGATGGTTTTATATGAGCAATGCTCCTAAAAAGCTCTTATTCACTTGCTTTATGCTTACAGATATGGACATCCATCAGTTTTCAATTAGTCAGTGTGTGTACCTCTGCCAAGTGGGCCAAAGTTCACTATGAGCGCTGATGCCTCGTTCCCAGGCAAGACAGATTCTGTCCAGCCTGGGCAAAAGTTGTTCTGCATCTCAGGAGGCAGAGCTCCTGCACAGGAGCACAGCACTGTGCATTCTGGGGAAGGTTTTGCAATCAGAAAATGAAGCTTTGCACTTGGGGGGAAAAGACGCTAAAAACAAAACAGAATGAAATGGAAGCAAAATGTTGGCAAAACTCAAATTACATTGGATTTATACTTATTGGATTTTTAAAGTAAGCTGACAAGAAAAATTACCTCCATTGCATTTCACTGAAGGGCTTTTCTATAGAATAGACACACTCACAGTGAGGAGCTAATTCCAATAAAGTTTCAATATGTTAATATAATAATTAAGCAGTGAGGCACAGTAGGCAGCCCATTTCCAAGGAGCTCCTCTTGCCTCAGGTGGGATATAAGGTACAAGGCCGAAGGCTAAATTACTTTAACCACCTGAGATTGGCTGTAATCATCTAAAAATATGATACAAGGTGTGTATTGCCCTCATTGGAACATATTCTCTCATGCAAATAAGGGGCAAAAAAGAAATTCTTTGTATTTTGTGGGCAGTGTTTTGGAGCTGAATTATTGGAATCAGACTGAAAACTTGGAAACGTAAATGCTTCTAATTGGAATCTATGTTTTCCCATGTTCTTGGTGGTCTTTTTCCTTTTCTGTGTCTCACCATCTCATCCTTTTATTTAAATTTCCTCTAGCCAAATTAGTTCTGTTTGGAAAATTTAAGCATTCCATTTGGCATATTAGTTTCGTGCTATATTTTTAAAGCGGCTGGTCTGCCTGGTAACTGGGAGCTTCGTTTACCATAGGGCAGATTTGAACCGTACTTTATAGATATTACTATGCATAAGAGTTATCTGAGCTCTCATTCACACGCAGACTGTGATTCAGAAGGTCTGAAGATGAGCCTGGGTTTCTGCGTTTCAGAAAAGCCCTTAGGAGACTACAATGTAAAACGCAAAGTCTTTGAGGTTTTTTAAGTATCAAGGAGATGTGTGATGATAGGGATACAAAGGCTGTAAGATGGGAACACAGGGGAGATGAGAAGACCAATGTTTTCAAGCAGTTGTCTTTATTTTCTGGTTGTTGGTAATTAACGTGATAAAGAAGAAATGGCAACACGAACCGTGAACTTGCTGCAGATTTATAGATAAGTAGATTAGTTTATTTTGGATCTAGGTGATAGTTGAAGAGAAGAGAATTCTATTTTGATATAAATGTCACACACATAAAATTCAAACCAGTGGCATATTATTGTGTTGGGGTTTTGTTAGCCATCCAAATTAAGACCAGGTAGGTATTGATTAGAAATAGATGGAGGGAGGGCAGAGGATTCTGGTTTGAACTGAATAAACAGAATGGCATTTGTGTGGGGCTGGTCTCTGTAGACACTTGACACTTTCCTCTTTTGTTTTAGGATTCTATTATACCTGTGGATTTCTTTGGATCTTAAACATAATGTGAATATGAATGATATAAATCCATAGTAAATAAAACTAGTGAGAAAAAGATTTTCCCCTGGCCTTCCTATAGATGGAAACAAATGATCTTTTCATTTGTCTGTATATTTTGTCCTTTTTTCCCCCAAAACAACAAACACAACAAAATGCCTGAGTGGGGAAGTGCTTGTAAGTGTCCTGAGCATTCAGTGGGAAACACACTGAATTTCTAGCTTTGGATTTTCTAACCTTCAATGCTGAACATTTTTTTTAGCACTAATGATGGGCTCGCCAACATGAAGTCCTAAGGAGAAATAATTCTTTCCCGAAATACTCTTAAAAAATAAATGACTTTTACCATCAGATTGAGTCCAACCTCAATTCAGCATCAACTGTCTGAGAAACTGAAAAGAAGCATAGTCTCCCACACTTGCTAATTGTCTTTTAGAAATATGTTGATGCTTGTCTCTGTTCCAGCCCACCTTCATTTGAGACCCAGGGCTGGGGGAAAGCATGGCAGCTAATCCCCGTAATGTGATCAAATGTGAATGTTTGTTTCACTGGTGTTTTACTTACTATGTGTGTTGATTTCATATATGAGAACTAAGGATGAGAGAATTTAACTAATTTGTCAAAATGACATGGCTAGCATGAGTTCCAAACAGAGCTGAGTTCCAAACTGAAGACTTGCCTCTATATATGTTTGCTGATCGATTTTAGTGCCTAAAAGACAAGTGAATAGGGAATATAATTATAGAGTTCCTTCCAATCATTTTTGCTATTCTCTCTGGAATTTCCTTATCCCCAAACACTCCTTGTGGCCTCAGGGCTGAGATCTATAGAGCATCATGATGGAAAAAATTGAGACCTCTCCCAATTCTTATCTTACTTCCATAACTGTTTTAAACTTTAGAATTGAGCTTGCTCATTTCTTTAATTTCTGTGGCTCAAATTTCCAAAACTTCTTGCAAAATAAGACTGACCTATAAGCACCCATTTAATCTTTGGCCTCCTGCATTCTTATTACAGCCACAAATGTTTTACTTCCTATTGTTTAGTTTTGGGGTGGTTCACTCCTTTGCCCTTCTCTGTTTCTCTCTCTTATACTGGCTTTGGATTGCATGCTCTTTCTATGTTGAATTTCTTTGACTTGGGCTGTGGAAACCAGTCCCCTAAAGCCTTCTTATATAAATACATGCCTCTCTCTCTAGCATTCTCATAGGCATCCCTGACCAGGCAAAAGCTGGCAGAATTCATTGTTGACAACACCTATGAAACAAACTAGGCACATACTATGATATGGTAGCATTTGATTGCGAGATCACCCACACATGCCCTGTATGGCTGATGGCTCTCTTATGAACCATAAATTAAACAGCTACCAATGAAAGAAAATATTCTGAATCCATATTGTCTTGAAAATTTTAACATGCATATTGTCACAGAGACATTTATTCAAATAAATGGTCTGAATTTTGAAAAGTTTAATATTTTGATGAAATCCTTCTTCAAGTATGTCGTATCTTTTCTACCTTCTTTGATGGGATACATTGAACAAAACAAACTCAAACAACTTTCTAGTGACTCAAGATCACCACAGTGAACAGTAATTATCTTATTTGGTATAATCTTAAGAAACATTTCCACAACTGTGCATCTCTATGTTAATGAAGAAGAATATATACTGGTCATAGTTATTGTAATGAAGTTAACACTTAGGGTCATGATTAAAGTCCCTTCACCAAATGACTCCAGAGTTAACTGTTATATCTCAGTCCTGAATCTTTTCCCTCACTGTAAAGTTGTCAGTTATTGCGTCTTGGTTTCTTCAGTAAGTCCACCTTTAGCAAAGGTAACTCTTCTTCCTCTGGAACAACTGTTCTCACCAGCAGCAATTTTGCCCCCATGGACCACTTTGTGATATATGGAGACATTATTAATTGTCACAAGTTAGGAGAGGGTAATGCTAATGTAGGACCCCAAATTAGGATCTTCAAGGAGAGAGGCCCCAGAGAGAAACCAAGTCGTGGATCGATGCAATACACATGAGGCTTTATTTCCGGCGCTGGGGTCAACCCTCCATAGAGTCTCCCTAGCAAGGGAGGGAAGGCGACCAGGAAAGAGAGGGGCTTGGGGTTTTTATACAGTTTGAGGGGTGGCAGGAAGGCACAAGGAAACTAAGTTTCAGCCATCCTTCCTCTTCAGAGAACCGCCCCCCCCAGGTCAGGAAATTGAAACTTGAGCAAACTTAATTATACAAGAACCTTAAACAAGCATTGTAACACTTCAAGTAAACATTTTGAATCTTTGGTGAGCTCCAAGCATTCATAGGGAGGGGGAGGAGGAAGTGGTAGCGTTCTTCATTCCCCCCTTTTTCTTGTGAATACTCCAATCTTGGAGGATTTATTTTAGTTGTCTTAAGGTGACCATCTCTTCTAAGGTTTTTAGAGGCTCAGATTGTTGTCTCAATACCATTAGCTGTACTGTGTTAAATCTTTTTTTTTAACAAAAGACATTAACTTGTTAATTATGCAAGGAGTAATGGTTAATAATAGTAATAAAATTAGAAGAAGGCCTACTAGGGCAGAAATCAGGGTCATTAACCATGGGGACCAATTACCATCCAGTATCCCTAGTTTGCCTTCCCTGTATTCTTTTTCTGAGTTGAGCCATAGAGTTTTCTTAAAAGTAATGAAGAAGGAAAAGACAAAGCTACAACAGATAAAAGACCTCAGGAATGTACATCTAATTGACATTATATTGTATTAATCAATAGCTATATTTTTGTAAACTGTGGCTATGACAGTCCTGAACAAAAAGGGTTTCCTGTTTAAGTTGCAATTACTTTTCTGACTGTGGATCATCATTTCTTTGGTGGCAGATTTTTACAGTTTCTCTAATACATTTGTGAGGAGTGTCTTGAAGTAACCTGCAGCTTTCCTGACAACCCCTTGTTCTCTCTCCTGCTAAGAACTATAGTCTTTTGTTTTGTTTTTAAAATTTTTTACTATCATATCCATCATTTTCATCATCAGATTTATAACCATCACCATAGCTTTCTCTATTATTACAATCAGGACCATCAGCATATTTACCATCATCATACCTTTCTTTTCCATCATCATATAACATATTAATCCATGTTTGGCCAGATTCCTATTTAACATCTCAACATTGAATGCTTTTAACTCGGTTACAAGCAAATACATAGTTTTTTTTCACCATTGGCTTATCAGCTATACAACTTTCCTCATCCCTCAGTTCTCACTTCCACATAGGCCTTCTTCCAAACTTGCTTTTTACTTTCTGTCAAATACCTACACAATCTTTCTCAAATTTTCTTAACTTTCTGGATTTCTGTGTCCTTCAGTTCACATGGATTCCTCTGACAGTCAGAAAACAAAAGAACAGTAGTTTTAACATAGCACAATTATTTAGAAAGATTCCTTATCAAGCTTTTACAAATTCATTTGCACATCTTTAAGTTTAACATCATTATGCTGTGACAACGAGTTTACATGGTCCCTCATATGGGATGTGCGGGTGCATCTCGCACGCATAAAAGCAAAAGATAGGAGGTCAGGACACTTATCACCAGTCTCCAAGATTAATTTAGTTCAAAGTCTCCTTTAAAGTTCTATTTATCCTTTCTATTTCTCCTGAACTCTGTGGTCTATAAATGTAATGGAGTTTTTAATTTATATCTAAAGCTTTACTAATTAATTTAGAAATGCTGGCCATGAAGGCCTGGCTATTGTCGGACCCCAGAAACAATGGGAGACCAAATCAAGGGATTATTTCCTATATTAATTTTTTTACATAGAACTTGCACTGTCCCAGACATAGTTGGAAATACCTCAGTCCATCCAGAATAGGGTCAATAAACGCTAGTGAATATTTATAACCATAACAGCTTCTTTTAATCTCTATAGAGTCTAGTTCCTAATGGTCTCCCAGTTGGTTACTCTGGTACCTTACTCCTTGTTGCTCAGACATTCGTCTGGAGGTGTTTACGTGGGCACATGAAGCACATCTGGAGGTCCCAAGTGAGTGGTGACAAGCTGACTTAGTTGAGTAATCCCCAGGTGAGAGGCTTGGTGGATCTGAGTAATCAAGGTCTGTCCCAAAGCCTTAGGAAGCACATAGTGCCCATCAGGGTGTCCTCTAGAGTCTTATGTCCAATTTTTATTTTTGGTAAGTTCTAACCTCTTACTTTGAGTAGTTAGGTTTTTCTGGGAGAACTGGGACTGGGATTAAAGGTATCATTCCCTCAGTCCCCATTGGTATTAATGCAGCTTCTTTAGCTGCCCAGTCCACTGTTCAGTCTCCCTTCGCCTCTAGCTTGTCTCCTTTTTGATGTCCCTTGCAGTGAATAACTGCCACTTGTTTAGTAGCCAAACAGCCTCTTAAAAGTCCCAGAATTTCTTCCTTATTTTTGACAGTCTTTCCTTCTGAGGTTAATAGACCTCTTTGTTTATAAATTTCCCCATGCATGTAGAGAGTAGCAAAAGCATATCTACTATCTGTATAGATGTTTACAGTCCTTCCCATACTCAGGGGCAGGGCCTGAGTGAGAGCTATAAGCTCTGCACATTGAACAGAGTCTCATGTCTCAATGCCTGGGCCCATATTACCTGTAGATCTTGATTTACCATGGCCACGCCAGCATAGCAAACTCCATCCAGGACAAAACTGCTCCCATCTGTGAAGGGAGTTTCTTCTGCATCTGGCAGAGGCACGTCCTTTAGATCAGGCCAATGTCCCTGCTGGACTGAAATAATCTCCAAGCGATCATGAAGCCTCTGGGTAGGGTTATCATCTGGGAGCAACGTGGCTGGGTTTAGGACCATGGTTTTTTGAATCTAGGAACCAAGGCTGATTTAGTAACAGGGCCCGATATTGGGTTTACCTGGCATTTGAGAGCCACTTCTCAGGAGTCCCTCAAAATAGCCCATCAATTGCATGTGGGGCTTCAAAGGTTAAATCTTAGCCAAAGGTCAGCTTATCAGTCTCTTTCATCAGAAGGCCACAGCCACCATTGTCTGTAAACACGTTGGCCATTCGGCTACTATCAGATCCAATCATTTAGACAGGTAAGCAAGGCTGCTACTGGATTCAATCGTTTAGGCAAGTAAGCAATTGGTCTCTTCCATGGGCCCAATTGTTTAATCAAAACTCCTTTTGCTATACTTTGCTTATTAGCCAGGAAAAGCTGAAAGGGCTTAGTAACATCAGGAAGGGCAAGTGCAGGGGCCATGGTCAGAGGCTGTTTTAAGTCGTCAAATGCCTTTTGCTCCACCTCTGTTCAGACTAATGGCTCGTGTATCCCTGCACTGGCTGTATACAAAGGTTTAGCCATCTCAGCCAATCCTAAAATCCAAAGGCGACAGTATCCCACAGAACCTAGAAATTCTCTTATTTGCTTCTCTGAGGTTGTTGTTGTTGTTGTTAGGTGCCGTCGAGTTGGTATCCGACTCACAGCGACCCTCATAGGGTTTTCAATGGCTGAGTGCTTCGGGATTGCCTTGGGAGTGGATTGCCAGGCCCTTCTCCCATTTTTGTGGTGCTGGGAATTGAACTCGGGGCCTCAGAGACTGCAGTGCAGCGCTCTACCCACTGAGCTAAATCCCAGCCCTCTCTGAGGTAGGGGCAGGAATTTTTAGGATTGCCTCTATCCATTTTGCTGAGAGACCACTTATCTTCTGGGGAGTCCTGGCTATTGTAGACCTTGAGGGCAATGTTCATAAGTTCCTCTCTATTCTTTCCTTCAAATCCTTTCAGTCTCTGGATCTTTTTTCTAATGTCTGGGGCCGACTGGGCTACAAAGGCTGAATTCATAGCTCTCCAGTTTTCATTTGCACACAGATCAATAGGCTAAAAGACAGGTATGCTTCTAGGAGGCATTCTAGGAACACAGCAGGAAACTGAGGAGCCCTGCTGAATCACGCTTACCTTGGACAAATTCATAGGCTTCCTAGCAGTCCCTCATAACCTGGCTAGGAGATGCTGGTGATAGGTGTTCAGACTCAGCCTACCTGTAGCGGCATTCGGGTCCCGGGTGGGGCAGGTAGTAGGCAAAACGTGGGTGAGTTGGGCCTGTCCATCCAGCAATGTGTCACCGTTGGGCCCAAGGACCAACTTTTGGGTCTTGTTCAGGATTTATTCAAATTCTTCAGACTTGACCCTGCAAGAATTGCTGACAATCATCCCAAATAGCCTGGTGGGTAAGAAAAGAGACTCCAAAAGGAATGTAAGAGCTTAGGATTTTTCTGAAAAAGAAGATTGTGACATTCCCATTGTATATATCATTAGTACCTATATAAGGCCTCTAAGAGTGACCTCCCAGGGGGATAAGAGTAGGCCCACAAAAGACTCAACATCATCCAAGTATAGTCCTCCCAGGGGTGGACCCTGGAATTGCACTGGGAAAGTCACAGAGTGACAGAAAACTTGAACCAACAACTCAGCAGGCTTAGTGCTTTGCAGCCATCAAAGGCAAAAAACCATAACCGGCTCTAATCAGTCAGACCTCTGAGGGGTGTGACAGCTCACCTTATTACAGAAAGGAAAATGCCAGCAGTCAGAGTGGTCCTCTGGCAAACATATTACAGTAGTTTGGCCAAAAAGGCAATCAGAAGGATACCCTAAATGGCAGAGGAGGCTCTGAAATTCCTTATCCAAGACCTGCTTGGACAGTGTCCTCAAAAAGAGGGCCCCAACCTGCGCAGACAAAGGGGTCTTGAGGTTAGGGACTACAAAAGAGGCAAAACAAGTCTGCAAGAAGGACTTGTAGGAAGAGAGAGAATCTGGCCAGAAGGGAGTCAGACATCAGAGAGACAGATTCAAAAGACGAACAAGAGGAGGGATCCCAGAGATAGATTCAGAAGACAAATTAGGGGAAGGGCCTGTCATTGAGCCTGGGGCCCCGGATTGCCTCAGGGAGTGCCTTCCCCAGGGTCTTCGACTGGCAGGAGTCATCAGCGCTAGAGACTAGTCCAGGCTCATGTGGGTGGATCTCACTTTAATCAGCATTGCTCACATATTCCAAAATCAGGCAGACTCCCTATAGTGCAGCTTCTCAATCCCTGCACTAGTCCAAAATACAGATAGGGGAACACAGATCGCAAAAACACAAAAGATGAACAGAGCAATTCTTGATGCACATACCATAAAATTGAAAATGAAGCATGTCCCATTTTACCTTTTTTTTTAACCAAAATTTATGTACTTAATATCACCTTAGAGGAACTAGGCATGGAGGGAAGCTTTCAAGTTCAGCATAAAACGGACTCCAAATTCAGGTGCCGTGTCTGGAGAAAAGCAAATCTGAAGTGAAACAACATACAAGACAAAGGGGTCGCTGGCTTTGATGATGAAGTTCCCATGATGTTATGGATGACCTGAAAGCTAAACAGTACCCAGCACAGGGGTTTAACACAGAACAGACAGACACTGTATAACAAACTGAGACAACAATGAACAAAACATATTCAAACCAAATCCTATCCCGACATCTCGGGTTAGGATGGAGGCCAAGGTTATGTCATGTCTGACCCTCGGGATTCTCCCCAAAACAAATGCTGCAGCACAAAGACAAAATATTCCCTGGTGCGCACAAACAAAAACGAAAGTGAGATGACAGCCTCACGCCACATGGCGGGAGCAACCCGCCTCATCTCCCCAAATTTACAGATGGGATATTATCCCTACAGAGTGGGTCCGGAAGTCTTCCGAGCCCTACAGCCTGAGGTTTCTTAGCACGTCAGCCAGGATCCCAGCAGGCTGATTACAGATTAATACAGAAAGCCTAGGCTCTAAAGAGAGGTAGAGGGCGTCTGTCCCATGTCAAAGAATGTCGTCAGTCCAAGTCTGAACAGCAGAGAAAGTGAAACAAACAGACACACACGTACTCTCTTAAATTTCACCAGATATAACAGAGAAGCACTTGGCCAAGTCCCCGCTACTGGGGGACGTTCAGATGAGGAGGGCTTCCAGCCCCCCACCGGAAGGGGATTCTAGAGCGTCCTCCAGGATCCCCGTGACCACAGCGATGTTGCATGTCTTCCTGCTGTTAACTGGTCACCACCACAACTACAGACACAGAAACAAAAGTAAAGAAGACAGGTTACTCACAGAGTCACAGGGTTTAAGAAGAGGCCTCTGATCGGGGTTGAGTTTCGGGTTAATTCTCTCAGGGGTCTTGCATCCCGGATGAGCCCCCAAATGTAGGACCCCAAATTATGATCTTTGAGGAGAGAGGCCCCAGAGAGAAACTGAGTCATGGATTGATGCAATACACATGAGGCTTTATTTCCAGCACCAGGGTCAACCCTCCATAGAGTCTCCCTAGCAAGGGAGGGAAGGCGACCAGGAAAGAGAGGGGCTTGGGGTTTTTATACAGTTTGAGGGGTGGCAGGAAGGCACAAGGAAACTAAGTTTCAGCCATCCTTCCTCTTCAGAGACCGCCCCCCGTCAGGAAATTGAAACTTGAGCAAACTTAATTATACAAGAACCTTAAACAAGCATTGTAACACTTCAAGTAAACATTTTGAATCTTTGGTGAGCTCCAAGCATTCATAGGGAGGGGGAGGAGGAGGTGGTAGCGTTCTTCACTACTAGCATCCAGTGTGTAGAGTTAAAGGATGCTGAAAAATGCTTACAAGGCACAAGACAGACCTCCACAACCCAGAAATATCTGGGTCAAAGTAGCAGTAGTGCCCAATTTGAATTGCTCTAAAATTCTGAAATAATCTAGAATTTTGGAAATGTGAGCAGACTTTAAAGGAAGACCTAGGAGCATTGTTTCATGCACTGTTTTAGCAGTGCACACTGGTACATGGTCATTGGGAAATTTAGAGGCTAGCATCATTTATTTACTTCTTAAAAACAAAGATGGAGGGTCTGCAGATATAGCTCAATGTTAGACCACTTGCCTACTGTGCACAAGGCCCTGGGTTAGATCTCCAACAGTGCGAATAAAAGAATAAAATACTTCTCATAGATTGAGATAATTAATCTCCAGCTGAGTGAGGCATTATTATTTAAGCTTAAGTTAATGTACTCAATACCTGTGTGAACACATAAACTACTTTTCTTTTAAAAAGTTTAGTTTCCAGCTTTTCTCTTTTGTAATTACCTGGCTCAAACATTATGGCTATATTAAAAATATTCTGTTATAAAAACTATTAGTATGTTTCTAAGGGATTTTCAAGTTTCTATTTAAAACCACTTTTGTGCTAACAGCAACTTAATTGTTTAAGTCAGAGAAATTTTCTGCTGTGATTTGAAAGTATTGAGACAACTGGTGGCCAGCTAAGCAACTCTTCCCTACTTTTTAAAAAGGACATTCTTTGAGGAAACATGATTTTGCCCAATAAAAGGATAAATGTCTATAGTGGCACAGGTACATTTAAAGGAGATTATTGAATGTCAATTGACCAACTATAGTTTTATTTGTCTTTGCTCCTTCTCTAGCTTTTCCAGTAGCTAGAGATCTCTGACCCTGAAGGGAATCTTGCCTTCCTAAGGTTGGGTTTGGCTGAATTCTTCAAAATGCCCAATGGTCTTCACTCAATGGTGCTTGGCTTAGGGGGTTTTGTTGTTGTTGTTGTTGTTGTTCATTTATTTTTTTGTGGTACCGAAAGTGTTAAGCCCAGGGCCTTGAGTTTAGTTTGCAAGTGCTCTATCACTGAGTTGCACCCCCAGTTCCTTTTTTATATTGTATCTCAAGACAGGATCTCATTAAGTTACTCAAGCTGCTTCTGATCTCAAACTTGCCATCTTCCTGCCTCCATCTCCATAGTCTCTGGAATTACAGGGGTGAGCAAATGTACCTGGTAGGAAGTCATTTCTTTTAGTTACGTAATAAATACAAATTACATTTTCTAAACTTCAGTCTAATTTTAATGAAAGTTTATTCTGTTTTACTTGGTTGGGAAGGACATTTATTTAAATTATTTTACATAGAGATGTAAATCATTTTTTATATTGATCCATGGCACAGGTTTTATTATATATCAATATATAGCAATGCATAAGATAAGGAAATAGTGTTTTTATGTGGCATGTTTGCCTAATTTGATCTAATTTCCATGGACTTTACCAATTATGTACATTTACTTAGTGCATAAAAAGTATAACAATTAATATTGAAGTGTAAATGAGTATGCATGTTCTACCACTGTTTTATTCAAATGTGATGTGTCAAAATAAATTTGATATGAAATGCAGAGTGATGGATGAGAGTGATAGATCTAAGGTATTTACAGTAGAGAATGGGATTCCATCAATCTCTAAATAGCATTGCAAAAGAAACAGTGTATGACTTTTTGTTATAGAACTCTCTATTTGATCTTGATCAAATGCTATAAGTGGTGATTGTACATACATTTAGAAAGAAAAGCTAAACAATAAAAGCCTGTGACTTTTGTGCATATATTCTATCATTTTTCTTGTTTGTATGAAAATTAAGCATGTTCTGGAAGTAGATGTG
>VMDO01038942.1:0-13076 GCA_007922755.1 Pedetes capensis
CTTTTTTTTTTTTTTTTTTTTTTTACTTTTTGAGACAGGGTCTCCCTAAATTACGCAGATTGTCTCTGGTCTCAAACTTGTGATCCTCCTGCCTTCACCTCCTTGAGCCACTGGGATTACAGGCATGTGCCACTGAGCCTAGCTTAACATTTTTTTTTAATAGACAGTCTTATTTGGTGAAATTTTATTTCCGTTAATATGTGTATGTTTTTCTTGGATTATGTGGTAAATGTGTTTTGTTCAGTTTTTTTAACATTTTATTTTTATATAATTACACATCTTAAGAAACATGGCGGGCCAGGCATGGTGGCGCACGCCTGTAATCCTAGCGGGTTGGGAGGCGGAGGCAGGAGGATCGCAAGTTTGAGACCAGAGGCAGTCTGCGTAATTTAGTGAGACCCTGTCTCAAAAAGTAGAAAAATGGGCTGGGGGTGCAGCTCAGTGGTCCAGGGCGCAAGGCCCTGGGTTCAACCCCAAGTACTGCACAAAAAAATAAAAAAGAAAAGAAAAGAAACATGACAAGAATAGGACAAAGAGGACTTGTATTCTCCAGAGGTTAACTTTTCCAACCTTTACATTTTTCTGTCTCTCTTGTGTCCTTGCACCCTTTACATGCTGTGTATGAGTACAAAGTCACTTATAATAAAAATAATGTATTCTCTGAGATACAATTGTTAATGTCCATATTTAGGTTCATGAATGATGGTGATTTGGTCATCTTCACCTGTCAATTTATGCAGTACATTCCTGTTTTGAAAGTTTTGAAAACGTAACTAATGCCCACAGGCTAGATGTTCTTTTGTGTTATTTTTCTTTATTGTACTGTTATTACTTCATTCAGAATCTTTATTTATTTATTTTTTTTGTTTGAGATAGGGTATCACTCTATAGGTCAGGCTAGCTGCAGACAGTCCTCCTGCTTCCACATCTGAGTGCTGGGATTACAGGCACTTGCTACTTGCAGCCTTTATTGATATATTTATGTTTGTATCCTTTGGTTGTAACATTAATATATGGCTGAGAAGAATGTTTCCTTATTAAGTCATTTGTACTGTTTTTAAAACTTGTTTTAAAATAAATAACACAAAATTTTCTGTTGTAGTGATAGGGATGTGTTTCAGCAGTTTAGCCCTTGCCTAGCATGGCTAAGCTCTTTGGTTCAATCCCTAACACCACAAAGCCCTACCTTTTTTTTTTTTTTTTAAGACAGGATCTCCCTATATAACCCAGGTTGGCCTAGAACTCCCTATGTACACCAGGCTGATCTTAAACTCGTGTCACTCCTCCTGTATCGCCCTGCAGAGTACTAGGGTTATAAGCATGCACCACCATGCCAGCCATCTTAGCTAATTTTAAGTGTACAGATCATTGGCATTAAGTACATTGTTGTTCAGTCCTCATCACTATCAGTGTCCAGAATGTTTCCATCTGCCCAAGGAGAAACTATGGTCATTAAAAAATAGTTCCTCAAGCTGGGCACAGTGGCACACGCCTGTAATCACAGCAGCTCCGGAGGCGGAGGCAGAAGGATGGCAAGTTCAATACCAGAGGCAGTCTGTGTAATTTAGCGAGACCCTGTCTCAAAAAGCAAAAAAAATGGGCTGAGGGTGCAGCTCAGTGGTCCAGCACTTGCAGAGCATACAAGCGTGAGGCCATGGGTTCAACCCCCAGTACCGCAAAAAAAAAAAAAAAAAAAAAAAAGTTCCTCTTTCCTTCTCCCCACTGGTCTTTGAAAATCACTACTGTTTTCTATCTGTATGAATACTCTTTGGTATGAGAATCTTCATAATGAAATCATTTCTCATCCCCTCCCCCAAATTACAGGTATTGTAAAGGAACTTATAGAATATAGTCATGGCTTTTAGATCTTTTGTTTTTCTTAGACTTCAGTCATCATATGAAATACATTTTAGAACCAGGTACCTGCCTGTATGGGAGAAGGACCTGGCAACTCACTCCAAGAAATCAATACGCCATTCAAAACTCTATGAACAGCAGAGAAGGACTGACAGTAGTGCTTTGCCTCTTGTATGTAGGGTCACTATGAGTCGGATACCAACTCCACACCACCTAACAACAACAACAGCCTGTCTATAAGCCAAGCTACTCAGGAGCCTGAGGGAGAGAGATACTTTGAGCCCAGTATTTCAGGGTCAGCCTGGACAACATAGTTCCTTGTCTCTTTTTTTTAAAAAATATAAACTATTTTAGAAGGCTACCAATAAAACAAATTTAGAAAGAAAGAAAAAGGAAGCATTACATTGTGTCACTCAGTACAAACAACAATGCATATGATATTTATTTGAAACCAAATTTTAACTAAACACCTTTACCCTGTGATGTACATTTGATATTTTATTTTCTTCCTTCCTTCACTTCCTTGTGCTATTACCGATTTTGTTCTGTGACCAAATTACCTACAAACGCACAACTTCATTAATAAACTTTCTTGTTGTTATGTGCTGTTGAGACATATCTGACTCATAGTGACCCTCAGGGTTTGCAGTGGCTGATTTTTTTGGAATTGCCTCAGGAGTGGATTGCCATGTCCTTTTCCCATTATTGTGGTGCTGGGAATCAAAGCCGGAACCTCAGAGACTGCAGAGCAGCACTCTACCAACTGAGTTAAATCCCAACCCCTATTAATAAACATAGATGATAATGCCTACCTCCTGGCAATATTGTGATGAGTAAATGAAATAATACATGTACTGTGCTGGAACATGATGACTGTTTAGTAAATGTGAGTGTTTATTAATAATATTGATATTAGTGTTTCTCTTCTGTGAATGTTATATGCATCCAGTTATGGACAAAAACTATACTTTTATTTTCCTTGTCTATTTCTCAAAAATAAAAAGAAAAAAGAAAAAATACTAAGGCAAATAGATAAATAGCCATAAGACATTAAAAAGAACAATGCAAACGGCTGAGAAGTGCTTGCCTAGCATGCACAAGGTCCAACACTACAAAAAACAAAATAACAGCAGCAACGAAAAACTCAAAAAACACGCCAGAATTTACAAGAAGGGAAATATACCACGAAAAATTAATTTTTCTCATAAATGTATGATAAACTCGATCAGTTAAGAAGAGATTGGTCTACAAAGAGATAATAGCATTGGAAAGGCCACAATGATTAGCACAAAGGATTCTAACATGTTTAAGCATCTGAGGAAAGACAGGAGTGGTAAGGCATGTTTGACATACTAGTCAGACTTCAGTTGTAAGAAATAGTAACTATATTCTTTTAGGCAGACATGGATTTAATACTGGGAGTTCAGCACTTACAGAGTATTTTGGAAGAGCAAGAAGAACAACAGCTTTAATCTAGGTTTTTAGGATTACATAAGCAGAATGCTTCTTATAGCTGGTAGGAGAGCTGCTTCCTGTGTGGTAATCAAAAAGACAGAGAAATCAGGACACCACTGTGGTGCTCTCCCCCTGCTCCACCCTGTCCTGCCCCAATGCTGGGGATCAAACCCAGAGCCTGGGCCGTGCTAGGCAAGTACTCTACTAGTTAGGTACACCCCCAGCCCTGGAGCTATTGAGTTAGGACATGCTGTGTTAGATGTAAGCTAGTGATTGTGGAGTCATACTTGCTTCAGTTTGCTACAGAGCCTTACACAGTAGATTGTGGTTGTTTCACAGTAGGTTAGTACCAGCAAAAAATGTATGGCTTCTTCCTCTGTCTTCTCAAAGCTAGTAACTAGTCAGTGAAAAGCTACTCTTTGTGCACAGGTAGAAGCACATGTGTACACAAACTTCTACTCTATACTTGCCAGCTGAAAACAGCAGAAGTAGCAGCAACACAGCCTCTTCTTTCTTCCATCTTCCAAGGTACAAATAAATGTTTCTGACTGGCTAAACTAGAGTTGTGGCTGTAGCCTCATTGCAAGGGATTCTAGGGAAGATAGTTTTTAGTTTTCTAACCTCAGCATGGAAGTTGTTTAAAAATGGCAGAATGAATGTGGCTTTAGTTAAGTGTTACTAGACAGTAAAAACAAAACCTTGTAAGTTAGAAATGACTAGTCATTTCTCATAATTCACCACTCCCCACCCCACCCTCAGTGCTAGGACTCAAATCAGGGCCTTGTGCATGCTAGGCAAATGTAATACCTCTGAGCTATTTCCTTAGCTCTCTTAGAATTTTCTGAGTTGACTGCAGTTCTTGCAGCTAATTAGATGGTTGTTCATCTAGGGTACCCCATTCTCCTCCACATGATCCATCTATGTGATGTCTTGTCTTCCAGGGTTCTACATGTGGCTTCTCTTTCTTGGATGGTCTGGGCTTCCTAATAGCATGGTAATTGGGTTCTTATAGGGAGCATTGTAGCCTCAGTGTACTTATCAGACTTGTCTTTATATCAGACTAGCTAAGGTTCTTTTGACTAAAATAAGTCACATGGCCAAACCCAGAGTCATAGTTGGAGAGGACTACATAAAGTATAAATACTAGGAGGGAAAGCAGAACCAGCAATCAGGTGGACGGCGTTATAGGGCTGTGGCTAAGCAGGTCTGTTTTGGATTTGGGCTCTGGGCCTTCCAATCTGGGCTGTGTGCATGTTGCCTGGGTGTTAGAATGATCCATGGGCCCTTGATAACAGATTACAGCAAGAAATAGCACAACGTGCTAGAGGCTCTCAAGTCCATCTACCCTGACTGCTTCACAGTATTATCAGAAAATCCACCCAACTTTGCCATTACTATGACATCTGAGGCTGGAGAAAATGATGAAACTGTCTAGACTGTCAAGTTTATATACAGTGAAAAATACCCAGGTGAAATATTCTCCCAGGAAAATCTAAAAGATAGTGAATGATGTCTCAGGCATTTTAAAATTATCATGTCAGGCTGAATGAAGAAAATCTTGATATGATGATCTTTAGTTACAGCAGTGCAAGAAAAATTAAGTGAAAAAGTAGATCAGATAAACACTAGAAGTGAGGAAGAAAATAATAAGCTGAAGAAGCAAAAAAGGTTATTTCATGATACTCCCTTTACAGGTGAGAATTTAAGTTGGAAGGCCATGTTTAATACAGAATTCTTAGAAATTAAAAAAAAATGGATGAAAGAACAACAAGCAGGAAAAAACAAGTGGCAAACAGCTGTTTGAAACATCCTAATTTTGACACATCTGATATTCATTTCTTGGAGGATGCTGGAAACAATGTGGAAGTAGATGAGTCTTTGTTCCAGGAAGTAGATGATTTGGAGCTGAAGGATGATGACCAGATCACTTAATCCTTCTGACCCAGAGAGTGACTCCACAGATGGTGCTGTTCCTGTCTCCAGAGAGGCTTGGCTGCCACAGCATCTATGGCTTTGCTCAGAAGATTTTGATTTTCCTTTCTTTTTTTCCTAAGAAAAAAATAATTTTCAAGAGAATATTCTGATAGCTTTCATCATCGAACGTAATAAACTGACCATATAAATTTTTTTAAAGTTTAATATTAGGAAGGATTTGTATGGTAGTTAGCCTCCAAATGATCCTCATTTCCTTCTATTCACTTTCTTGTGTAGTCCTTTCCAGACCTCAGTAACTAATAGACTACTATGAAAAGTCAGTGTATGCTTTTTGAGGTTAGGTCATAAAAGATTGCCACTTACTGACTTCCTGGTCATCCACTAGGGGAAGCCTTTCCATGAGGGTACTCAGCTATTTAGAAAGGCCCACAGAGGGGATGTGATGCTGTTTTACCAATTAGAAACTATAGGAATGAACTGTCATTAAAAAATCCTGAAGGACTACATACTTGACTGAGTGCAACTTCATGAGAAATTCCAAGCCAAAACCACCTGGCTAAGCCATTCTCCCAATCCTTATCCACAGAAACTGTGATAAATAATGTATTTAATTTTGGGGATTTTTTAAATAGCTTTTTTTGCTTGTTGTGCCGTCGAGTCGGTATCCGACTCATAGCGACCCTCATAGGGTTTTCAATGGCTGAGTGTTTCGGGATTGCCTTGGGAGTGGATTGCCAGGTCCTTCTCCCATTTTTGTGGTGCTGGGAATTGAACTCGGGACCTCAGAGACAGCAGCGCAGCACTCTACCAACTGAGCTAAATCCCAGCCCCTTTTTAATAGCAGTAGGTGGTAAATATCCCCAAAGTATATTTCTGTTATATATTTTATATCTACCCACCTATATATCTTTTTGTTTTTTATATTCAGTATTTATATTGAGATGTACTTGTTATGTAGTTCAGGCTGGCCTCAAACTCATGATCTTCTGCTTCAGCTTTCCACATGCTGGAATTACAGGCATGTGCCACCACACCCAATTTAAGAATATCTTTTGATAACTCCCATTTCTATATAATAAAACCTAAATCGCATTAGCATGATATTTAGGAGTACAATTTTTCCTTTTTTCTTCTTCTGTCACCCCACACTAGTAACTCTGATTGCTTCAGAATGCTTGGTAACATGTCTCTAACGACTTGACTGCCCCATGAGGTTTGATGGATATATTAACCTGTAAATGAGACATTCCTTTGCTAGATACCTCTTCACTACAGACATATTTTCATGAAATGCAAATCTGATTATATTATGCTATTGCTCAAAGAAATTCATTGATTTTTTTCTTTGCCTTGAAGATAAAAGTTAAATGCCTCCATGATTTGCATGTTCTGTCCTTTGACTTTTGTCATAATCTATGAGGATTTAAACTCTGATCCTTTGTTTACTCGTCTATTAACATGAGTTTTCTTTGTTGAGGCTATTAGATAGTGTCTGTAGGAAGGATCTTTATAAGATGACTTCACGTTACCCCCATGAATCCTACCGCTGTGATTGTTATGATTATCTTTGACTTGCTCACATCTCCTGTTTTGCTGTTCTATAAGAATTTATAAATTCCGGTGTTATCTTCTGTATCATTCTTAATTCCAAACAGATAACATATTAAAATATTAATAGATAACTAAGAAGACTTAAAAGATACTGATTCTCAGGAGTGTTTTCTGTCTTAAAAATGAACCCTCACTAACAAGTAATATTAGTTCCAAACCAAGATATGTACTTGTTATGGCCAAATGGCAAAAGAAGAGGTTGTTATGATGAGGAGAGTAGCTAATACTATTCTTATCTATGTATTATTGTCACATTTGGAGCTTTTTACCACTGAAGCCATCTGTTTCAGGAAATTTAATTGTGTAAAGGTTTTAAATTTCAGATTCCATTTCTTACCATAGAAACAGGATCATGAAGATGCTGTATTTCATGTGACAGGTTTTTCTTTTCCCTTAACTTATTGTTATTAGGATGTATAAATCTCTTTTTTTCATTGCTGATATCAATAATTTGTGACTTTTCTATCTTGATTTATTCTTGCTAGAATTCTATCAATTTTAGTTTTTGCAATAACCAATTTTTGGCATTTTTTTCTCTTTTGTTTGATTGTTCTTCCATTTCATTGGTGTTTGCTTTTACCTTGATTTTCTTTCCTCCTGTCTACTTTCTTTGAATTTAATATTTTATTTTTCTAACTTCTTTAAATAGAAATAAAGGATGATTTATTTGTTTACTTATGATACTAGGGGTTGAACCCAGGGCCTTGCACATGCTTTTTATAAGTGCCTCACCACTGGACTGCTTCTCTCAGCTCATTTTTTCATTTTTTATCATGAGACAGGGTCTTGTTAAGTTACATAGGCTGCCTCAATTCTCAAACTTGTGGTCCTCTTGCCTCTGCCTCCCAAGTTGCTGGGGTTACAGGTGTGCATCACTATGCCTAGCTGAAGGTTGTTTTTTAATTCTTCCTTTTTAAAAAAATTATTAGATTTAAGGTTTTCAGTTTCCTTTCAGTACAACTTTAACTGAATCCTACAAGTTTTGGTAGTTTATATTTTCAGTGTCATTCAGTTCAAAATATTTTCTAAAATTCATTCTGATGCCTTCTTTAGTCAGTTAACTTCTCTAAATATTCTATTTGTTTGTTTTGTGCTGGGGATCAAACCCAGGACCTTGCATATGCTAGGCAAACACTACTATTGAGCTACATACCTAGGTCCCTTAATATTTAAGGAATATAAATAAAGTCAGTCTTAGTATTAAACTTCTCAGGTTGTTTCAAGGCAGCCTAACCTCAATAGCAAAACCTGACAATGACAAGGTTGTCCTATGAAGTTATAAGACAGTTCTTTCATGTATATCACTTTTAAAAATTGAAGCTATGTAATAGCAAGTCAAATACAGCAATATGTAGAAGTATTATGATGAAGTAGGTTTTATTTTAGGAATGTAGGCTTGGATTTATGAGTGCAAATTAGGATTAAAATTAGAATGTCAGCGGATAAGATTTACTATATTAACAGAATTAGGGCCAGGCACGGTGGCACACGCCTATAATTCTAGCAACTCAGGAGGCAGGAGGATTGCAAGTTCGAGACCAGAGGCAGTCTACATAATTTTGTAAGACCCTGTCTCAAACAGTAAAAAAAAAAAAAAATAGGCTGGGCGTGCAGCTCAATGGTACAGCATTTGCAAAGCATGCAAGTTCAAAGCCCTTGGTTCAACCCTCCATACTGAAACAAACAAAAAAAATGAGGGAGAAAATATTGCCATCTCAATGGTACCAAAAAATTTGTGGTAAAATTCAACACTTACTAATGGTAAAAAAAGTCTTGGTATACCAAGTGCCATGGAGCAGACCTATAATTCCAACAAATCTGGAGGCTGAGGCAGGAAGAGCATGAGTTCAGGTCAGAGGCAGCTTGCACAACTTAATAAGACTCTTGTCTCTAAAACAGAAAAGTGGCGAATGGATGTGGTGGCGCATGCCTGTAATCCCAGTGGCTCTGGAGGCAGAGGCGGGAAGATCACAAGTTCGAGACCAGAGGCAGTCTGGGTAATTTAGCGAGACTCAAAAGTTAAAAAAATGGGCTAGGGGCACAGCTCAGTGGTCCAGCACTTGCAGAGCATGCAGGTGCGAGGCCCTGGGTTCAAACCCCAGTACCGCAAAAAAAAAAAAAAAAAAAAAAAGTGGCTGAAGATGCAGCTCAGTGGTAGAGTGCTTGCCTGATATGAGTGAAGCCCTCAGTTCAACCCCCCAGTATTGGGAGAAAAAAGAAAGAAAGGAAAGAAGGGAGGGAGGGAGTGAAAAGTCCTAGCGAAAGAAATAAAAGTACATATTTGCATCCTACAGTGATTCTAAAATGAGTTTGTGGGAGCTGAGTAAGAGGGTACACACCTGTAATCCTAGCACTTGGGAGGCTGAGGCAGGAGGATCAGGAGCCAGAGGCTAGCCTGGGATACGTAGTAAGTTCCAGGCTAGCCTCAGCTACACAAACTCTGTCTCAAAAAATCAGTCAATAATGAAATAAAATGTAGTTTTTGGAATGGGAATATAGGTCAATGGTAGAATGCTTGCCAGTAAGTTCAAGGCCCTGAATTCAATTCCCTGCATCTCAAACATATTTAAAAATAATAAGTAATTTGTATTTGTTAATTTCATAGCCATAAGTAACAGTGACATTTATAATTAAAACTTTTAATCAGAAATATAGTTACATGAAAACATTTAAACATGACTTTGTATTGGGAAGTACAAAACCGGTTAAAGTGTCAAATGAAAAGCAGTTTTAAGAAACTTACACAAGGCAACTTTGATTATAAAATATAAAAGAAGCATAATTGGTAATGTTGCCAAATACCAAATCAATTTGGTGTGGATATGGGTCCAAGACCTTTTTACTTGGGCTAGATATAAAAGAGTAATGAAAATTGGGTGTGGTGGTACCTGTAATCCCAACTATTCAGAAGTCAGAGACAGGTTGAGCACTTGAGGCCAGGAGTTTTAGTGGCCAATCATAGCAACACACAAGAACCTATCTCAAAGATTGGTTAATTAATAAAAATGAATAAGAAGAATTTTAAGTTCTTAAAAAATCACATGCTAATACAGATAATGTGTCTATGAGTCATCCAAAAATTGATACTTGTTTATAGGTTTCTTTGCAACCAGGCATTTCATGCTTATGATCCTTTCTCTTTGGTGTGTGTGTATGTGTGCGTGTATTGTTAGAGAGTGAGCCCAGGTCTTTGGACATACTAGGGAAGCACTCCACTCTTGAGCTACATTCGCAGCCCTCTTTTCCCAAATTTGTAAGAAGAAAAAACAAAGAAAAGGAAGAGAAAAGAAATATATCTCCCACTGATTACTAAGTATCAGGAATTGATTATATTCTTTTGTGTGTCTTTACAGTTGGTAGTGAAAACTTTTATGGATATGGATCAGGACTCAGAAGATGAAAAACAACAGTATCTGCCACTAGCCTTGCATCTTGCATCTGAATTCTTCCTCAGGAACCCTAATAAAGATGTGCGTCTCCTTGTAGCTTGTTGTTTGGCTGACATATTTCGAATCTATGCCCCAGAAGCTCCATATACATCCCATGACAAACTTAAGGTAAATACAATCTGAACAAAATAATTTTACATTTATTTCTTTAAGGTAGCTTATCTTATAAGCATAAGTTTCATGTTATTCTTGACATTTTAAGAATATATCATTAGTTTTGAACCTAGTTATTCATTCAGTTAATATTTTTTGAGTATCTACAAAAATAATTGCTAGTTTTAGGAGGCACTGGAAGACGAAGATCAAAATCTCTCCTTATCTACTCATATTTAACCTTCAGGCTAGTCCTTCATAAAGCCCGCATGGGGTCAAGGGATAGGGCATTGATGATAGTTTTTAAAACAGTAGTATACTACAGTTTACCCATTCAAATAACTGTTTTCACCTATAAATTACTCAGGATGCAAAACTGTGTGCTTATCTTGGTGGTTCTGCTTTTGTTCAAAATGTTTAAAGAACTTTTCTTTCAAATTAGTCCCTTGGGCTGATTTTATATTATTATTCAAATAACTTTATTCTTCGCAAATTTTATTCCTTTAGACAGCTTTCTTTTAAAATACAGTAGCATCTCCTCTCCTTCTGTGGTTTCTTTTTCTATAGTTTCACTTATGGTCAACCGTGGTCAACAGTATGAAGTGGAAAATTCCAGAAATAAAATATTTATGTTTCAAATTGCACAGTGTTTTAGGAGTAAAATGAAATGCGATGCTTTCTTGCATCATTCTTCCTGAGGCATGAATCATCCCTTTGTCCATTGATCTACACTGAATATGCTACCTGCCCTGTAATCATTTAGTGACTATCTTGGTTATCAGGTCAACTATAGCAGTATTGTAATGCTTATATTCAAGTAACCCTTATTTTACTTAATAATGGTCCCAAAGTGGAAACTTTTATAATAATATATTGTTTTAGTTCTATTTTATTATTATTATTAATCTCTTACTGTGCCTGATTTATAAATTAAACTTTATCACAGATATATGTAGGAAAAAAGCATATATAGGGTTTGGTACTGTCTGCAGTCTTAGGCATCCATTAGGGATCTTGGAATATATCCCTTCTGAATAAGCCAGGGGTATAGCAGTATAAAAGTCATTTTGTACCATATTGGCCCTGGTTTGAGTTAAAACTTATAATGAAAGTTTATTAAAAAATCAAGCACTATCATTAACCCTTGGAGCAATCTGTTCTTTTTCATACACCTTTGTAGTCAGACATGAAAGTTTAAATTAGGTGCCGAAAATCACTGGTTACATGTAGAAAATAGTAATAGAAAGACTCATTCAACCCCTTAGAAATAAAGACAGTTGTTTGTCAAGTGAGAATTCTATTGTAGAAGAAAAGGTACTAAATGTAGAACTCGTGCTTCTCAGAATGAGAAAACTTACAGATCCGTAGAAGTAACCACCTTTATTTTTGGTCAAAAAGAGATTATTGTTTTGATCTTTTTCAGTCATTTTCAGTAATGGATTTAGTCAGTCCCAAAGCATTCAGCGAAAGGAGAATTATCTTTTATTGTGTTTGTAACCAGTAATATACGGGGGGGGGGGGGGGGGTGCCAAAAAACTTACATACACAATATAAGAGATGTTATCTATATTACATCTCAAAGTTGCATTGAATTATAGTAGCAATGTGTAGTATGGTGTTTGTTTCAAAGATGGCATTAATCAAATTAATGCTAGAGCCACCATGCAACAGACAGGACAGTCAAAGAAAATGGCAGAAGCATGGTTGTTGTGCAGGGAGCGCAAGACCATTTGTAGTGCTATTTGAATTTTGAAAATGTTGTGGAAGCACAACAATGGAGGCATGAGTATGCAACAGAACCTCCAACACACCTAACAGTTGCATACATTTATAAGTTTGAGACGCATGGTATTGTGTGTGATGTGCACAAGAGAAGATCTGGTAGGCCTTTCACAGCAACGAGTTCTCCTTCTGCTATGGTAACCACTTTGAGCTCCTCTTTTAATTGCAGAGTCAAAGGTGATTTGTATTCATCTTTTGTTATCAGTATATATTGAGTGTTATAGTTCTTTCATGTGTTTTTCCTTTATTAAAATGCGTATACATTTTTTGGCATCTTATGTATGTATATATGTACAGATATAGTGTGTTGTGAAAGAATGATGAGTATGTCTAAATTAACATATTTTTTTTTTAACAGGACATATTTTTGTTTATTACCAGACAATTAAAAGGTTTGGAGGATACAAAGAGCCCACAGTTTAATAGATACTTTTATTTACTAGAGGTAAAAATAAAAACTTTATTTAATAAATATTGCATTATTCCACATAGTGGCCAGTTCTTTAGTAAATTTATGATGTACAATGAAATTTTTTTGTTTTATACAAACCCTACTTAATGAAAGGTCTTTTATGTTCTATAAGGAAAATATAATCTCTTGTTTCTCATATCTTGATAAAGTATATTCTACTAGAAAAAAACAGATTATTTGAAACTCTAGCTTTTATTTTTTCACCTATTTTTATTCTTCTCTCATGTAAAAATGGAGTTTTGCTGCTCCTTAAGTTTTATTTGTGTGTGTGTGTATATATATATATGTGTGTGTATATATATACATATATTCCAATCTGTAAATATTTGGTATTTTTCAACTTGAGAAATTTGATTCCATCAGGTATATTATCTTTTTAAAGTAAAATAAGTGACTAATTTCACACTTGTAATTTTATAAAT
>VMDO01038943.1:0-13073 GCA_007922755.1 Pedetes capensis
GCTGGACTGGGAGGTGGGTGCCCCACACATAGTGAGGAAGGTGAAGTCTCTCATGACTTAAATAGAAAACAGTTGGAAAGTTTGAAACAGAGGTATGGCATGAACTGCCTCTAGCTTTAAAGTATTTCTGTGATCCCATGCATGGCAAATAAACTATAAGACAATGTAGTAGGCAATTTCTCCAAAGGTACCAAATGGTTCCTGCCTCCTGACACTAATGCTATAATCCTTTCCTTGTCAATACGATCAGGACCTATGACTTGATTTTAGCCAATAAAATATAGTAAAGGTGATGGGACATTGTTTCTGTGATAAGGGTACATAAAATTGTAAATTTTGTCTTGCTAGCAGATTCATTCTATTGTCTTCTTCACTTATGAATTTTGAAGAAGCAGGAAGTCATGTTGGAAAAGCCCACATGGCAAAGAACTCAGGGTGGCCTCTGGCCAGACACCAACAAGAAATGAAGCCCCCTGTCCAAGTATGCTTGAGGAACTGAATTCTGTCTATAGTAACCACATCGGCTTGGAAGTGAGTCTTTCCCTAGTCGTGCTTTCAGATGAGGCCTTAGCCCTGGGTCATACCTTGATTGTAGTTTTATGGGACAGCCTGAAGCTGAGGATCCAGATAAGCTTTTCCAGACTCCTGACCCACAGAAGCAATTGAATAATAAAAGTGTGTTGTTTCAAGCAGTTCATGATTTGTTATGTATTGTTATTGTTGTTAGGTGCCATTGAGTCAGTGTTGAAATCAGAGTGACCATATGAACAACAGACAAAACACTATTGTCAGTGCTTCTCTGCCATTCATAGGGTTTTCAATGGCAGATTGATTTCCGGGAGTGGATAGCCAGGTCCTTCTCGCAAGCCTACAGTACCTGGTGTTCCCAGGTGGTCTCCCATCCAAGTACTAACCAGGTCCAACCCTGCCGAGCTTCCAAGATCTGACGGGATTGGACGCCATAGTGCTATGGCTGCAGGCTTGTTATGTATTAGTACATAGTTAATATAGGGAAT
Source organism: Pedetes capensis (assembly GCA_007922755.1). NCBI lineage: Eukaryota > Metazoa > Chordata > Mammalia > Rodentia > Pedetidae > Pedetes > Pedetes capensis. Next base: position 1,017 of record VMDO01038943.1, read on the forward strand.
AAGGGCAGATGTGAGGAGAACAGTTAGGAAGCTCAAAGTGAGAGGCATTGGTGGTCAGGAGACAGGGTACAGTAATAATTATCTTGGAAAGTAGATGGATTATGAATGTAGAGCTCATAGTTTTATTGATATGTAGACTGTGGACTGAGAGAAAAGAGGAGTCCAGAGTAGTGCTAAGTTTTGTTGCCAGAGCCTCCCAAGTTACTCTTTACTGCCCTACATAAGGCAGGGAGAGAAGTGGGGTTTCCAGGTTGTTTTTGTTTTTCCTGTCTTTTAAAACTTTATTAGGAGGTAAGTGTATAGGTTGGAAACAAGCATTCTGTCTTGGATATGCCAAGTTGTAGATGCCTACTAGACAGTTCCAAGCCGATACTATGTCTAGAATTCAAGAGGCAAGCCCAGGTTAGATATACAAATTTGGAAATCACATATGTTTATACTTACATTCTCCCTGGGAGAAAATAAGAGCCATTTCTCTCAGCCTCAGAAGACAAGACAGAAAGTGGCTATTTATTTGACTCCCTCAGGGTTAAGGGGGAAATGAAATCAGGAGTTACAGAGAACCCCTCAAATTCTATTGCTCAGCCTTTCTGGTTCCCTACAGAGACCTGGCTGGTGGAAATGAAGACAACAAATAAATGAGTGCAGGGTCAGAAATTTGGTCATAAGGTAACTTCTATACCACGAAAATATGACGACCAATGGATACATACCTTAAGTTTCAAATCACACCTGATATCACTTTACAAGAAGAGGGAGACACATAAGTGCCACTAGCAGTAAACATATTCATTGTTTGACCAATACTTTAACTAGCACTAGGTGAGCTGGGAGTGGATTTACAAGGAAGTAAAGTAGGGGGTCACCTGCAGCCATAGCCCTGTGGCAGCTGATTCCATCAGATTTTGGAAGCTAAGCAGGGTCAGCCCTGGTTAGTACTTGGATGGGAGACTGCCTGGGAACACCAGATGCTGCAGGCTTGGGAGACTGACCCGGCAACCCACTCCCCAAAATCAATCCAGCATTGAAAACCCTATGAACAGCAGAGAAACACTGACAATAGTGTTTCCCCTGTTGTATGTAGGGTCGCTATGAGTCAGATACCAGCTCGACAGCACCTAACAACAACAGCAACAACAACAAAGTCGGGACAAAGCCTAAGATGATGGGGTGGAAGCCTGGGTTTAGGTGATGTTGTGGACAGAGTTGTCAAAACTCCTGATGCCATATTTTTGAGAATTTTTATTGTAACAGGGGAGTGGTATGCCAGTGTTTACTTACTGAAGCCAGTACCTAGAGCTTCCCTGGGGAGTGTTACATTTTTCTCATAGAAGTCACCAGGAGACAAGATGAGCACAAATACATATGAAGTCATTTCAGAGCAGCTTATGTTTTCCATGCTTTGTGAAGCAATATTGCACAATCTTTAGCATGTTAACAACGTCTCTAAAGTTTCCACATCACTTTAAAGGAATCTTATGCGGCCCTTCAAAAAGCTCAGAACACTTAGTGTTTTTATGTTTTTGTTTACTTTCACATGGGATCCTCAAGTTACCTCACATGGGAACATTCATTTGAAGGAATGTTTTATGAGCACATATTAACTCATTTAATTCTTATAATGACTCATTAGGTTGTTTTGTTTTGTTTTTGTTTCTGTTTTTGTTTTTTGCCCTGGTGATTGATCTCAGGGCCTTTTTCCAGGCAAGTGCTCTACCAATGAGCTCTATCCCCAAGCCTTTTTTAAAATTTTTATTTTGAGATGGGGTCTTGCTAAATTACTCAGGCTGCCTTTGGCCTTGAACCTGCAATCCTTTTGCCTCAGCCTCCTAAGCCACTGGGATTAAAGGTGTGTGCTGCAGGATCTGGTTTAACTCATTTAATAAGTCATTCAATTATCCATTACTCTTTAGCATTTTGTTTTTCTTGGCAGTGCTGAGGGAGAGGGGCAAGCCCAGAGCCTTGTGCACGCTAGACAAGTGCTCTACCCAGCAGATCTATTTTCAAAAATGTAACTGAAGTACAAACTGGGATCAAACAGGTGGTAAGTGGTAGAACAGCGATCCTTTAACCTGAGTGATCGGACTCCACTATTCTCACTGCATTTTACTCTACTATCTCTGAGGTTTATCTGGACTCTTATGTTGAGATTCAGTTTAGTGAAAATTCCTAACAATGTCCACATAACTAGACCACATTGCTTTATATAAATTAGAAAATTCAAACTGAAATTACTACCAGGGTACCCTTGAAAGAGGAAACAATCATGAAAGGACACTGGGCACTTGAGGACTTATGTTTTGAGATGGGAAAAGGAACTGATATCAACAGCAATTTTCTACCTAGGATAGATCTTCATAGAACTGTATGGAGCTGTCTGTCTTGTAAATCAAAATCTCATCAGGAAAATAAGCTAAATTGAGGAAGGTTTAACAAGGCATCACTTACAACATTGTATTAGTTAGCTTTGTGTCACTGTGACAAAAATACCTCACAAAGATACCTTAAAGGAAGGATAATTTTATTTGGCTCATGGTTTCAGAGGGTCACAGACCACAGTAAATGGAAAGGCACAGTGGAGGGAGCTACAAGAGTATGTGGTGGAGAAGAACTCTTCACATTATGGTGGCAAGAGCAAACAGTGAGAATAGAGCAGGGGGCTCACATAAAACCTTCAAAGCCCTTATCCCTGTAACCCACATACTCCAGCTGGGTTCCACCTCCCAAAGTTCCACAGCTTCCCAAAACAGGGCCATCAGTTGGTGATCAACAGTTCAAAAAATGAGACTTTGGGGACATTTTATACTCAAACCATAACAAATAATACATAGTACCCTGAGACTGTTACCCCTCCTAGGTCCTCACCACATTAGGAGGACTGGCATGTTTAACACAGCTAGAAGAAAAGAGTCATGCCTCATGGCAAGTTACAACCTTCAGTGGAGAACTCAGCCATCAGAAGTACCCTTGCAAAGAAGGGTAGAGTCTATTCAGACCAGTATCCCAGATATGAGGATGTAGTTTGGGAGGAAGGATGGAAAAATAGCAGACATCATTTTCTTTCTTCTTTGGATTACTGGTTTGAGATCTCAATAAGATGGAAATGTGATATCTTGGTCCTGCACCATGAGGAGGCCATACTCATCCTAACACCAATCCAACTTTCCCTTCCCCAGTGAAGTCTAGGCATGCCTCAGGTTGACCTTAGGTCAAGTATTCCTAAAATGGCAGTGAAACTGATAATACTAGTAGACAGAGATAGTGCTAACGTGGCTTGATCTTGGGCCATTGCAAAAATCATTGGTCCAAGCAAATCCCCCAAAGCATAGACTGAAAAGAGAAAGGGCTCCGAGTCCAATAACTTGAGTGCAATCACATCTATGATAAGTATTATCTGTGCTCCTTGATCAAATTGCCTACTGTCTTTGAGTCTTAGTTCCTTCATCTACAAAATGAGCATGATGATAGTACTTACAAAATTATGGGGATGATAGAAAAAAAGATGTATGTGAAAGGGAATTATGCCACACAAAGGAATATAGCACCTTCTAATGACCTCCCTGAGGTACAAAAGCAGAAGTACTTAGTCACACTTGATTTTGAAGGAAAAAGGAAGAAGGCATGAACAGATAGTGAGAGTCCACTATGCTTCAGACTCTGCTAAATGCTTAACATATATTATCTCATTTAATATTTTGAATGCTACCTATGAAATAGATATTAATATTACCATTTATATGTAAGAAAACTGGGGTTTGGAGAGATCAAACAATTCACCTGAGATCCCATATTTCATAGGCTGCAAGGCTGGGATTCCCACCAAGCCAAAGTGACTCCCAAGTCAATGTTTTTTCCATACTATCAATCATGTTAAATGTCATACTGAGAATCAGAACCTGCCTTAGAAAACACTATGAATAGCAGAGAAGTACTGACAACAGTGTTTCATCTGTTGTATGCAGGGTCACTATGAGTCAGATACTGACTTGACGGCACCTAACAACAACAAGAATCAGAAAGACTGAATGTTTGATTTCAAAGTCATCCTGGACATGGAGAAGGAGCTCATCTCCAACATTTTTGGCATCCTTCCCTCTCCTTCCCTATGAAGTGCCAAAAAAAAAAAAAAAAAAAAAAGTCTGAAAGTCCTGGAGCTCACTGCATAGCCCATGCTGGATTTAATATGAAAGGACGTTCTGCCTTCATCTTCAGAGTTGAGCACCATCAACTCTCCTTCTCAGGTGGGAGCAGGCCGGCCTTCAAGCAGGCACCTCTGCCTCCCTACCTCAGTGGGGTGAGGCCCCACACTGCAGAGCTCAAGCCCTTTGCCAGCAACCTAGTGAGGATCATCAACAAGCTCCACTAAATACCATATGTTTTTCCAGGAAGGGAGTGAAGTCAGTAGCCTTTGCATTTGCTGCTTCTCAGCTTCTTCAGAAAGCTATCTGATAGCTGTTGAATCTTGCTACTGTCAGAGTCTGGCAGGGTTAATAAGGGTGAGACATGGAGATGCTTCAAGGATGTCTGGAACTAGAGTTGTCAAGGACCTGCATTTGAAATAAGCCCCAAAGACCTGTGCACATGTAGGCAGCGACTCAGCTCTCTGATTTATCCTTTCTCTTTGTTGGTAGAACTTCCTACTCCTTGAACAGGGTGATGACTATTTATCTGAGGCGCTATATCTTTGCCAGCATCCCTTCCATAGCTACTGCTAACAGTTAGCAAGACAATTTTCATATTTGCTGATGATAGTAATATTCATGGAAATTATTATATAATTTATATTCATAACTAAACTATTCTTTCCATAACAAATGTTAGCAGCTCAGCCACCAGATTGTAAATTCAGTCTCTGGGTCACATTCTACATAGTCAAAAAATATTTCCCAATTTCCAAATACAGGGATGAGGATGCAGACTTAGGTTGTTGAGTATGATAACTTTGGTTGGCTAATGACATGTGGAAAACTTCTATTGACCAAAAGGTCTTTATAAAAAGAAAGTATTTATGTAAAACACTTAGAAACCTTAGAAATGATTAGTAGACACTATCAAATGACTAGACAATTTACTGGAGTGAGTATAATGGTTACAGAAATCCATTCCAGCCAACTGGCCTAAATGAAAGATCCAAGTAATTAAAAAAATTAGAAGAAAGACTAATTAACCAGGAAGACATGGAAACTGCAGCTACAGGTATGGAGGGTTCCACTATCATAATTCATCAGCTTTAAACTTCTTTAGACTTCTAGGAGTCTCTCCATTATGGATTTTGTTCCTGGGATCCTGCTAGAACCATTCAGAAAAGGGTAGCATGGACCATATATTTTCTATAAGCAGTTCCTGGAAGGTATTAGCAGCTCAATAAATTGTTGTTAATGAGTAAATAAATGATGATCAGAATTTCTGGGTCTTATCACTTAATTAGAATGAAGAGATTGAATTTGATGATCTACAAAGTCTGTATTATTTGCCTATTATTGTAATATATTATTACATATTTAGTGGCTTAAGAGAACATGAATGCATTGTCCTTTCATTCTGGAGGCTATAGATTTGAAATCAGTTTGTGGGTCTCAAATCAAAGTATTATCAGGGCTGGTTCCTTCTGGAGGCTCCAGTGGAGAATCCACTCCTTGTTTCTTCTAGCTCCTAGGGGCTACTGGCATTCTTTGGGTTATGGCCCCATCACTCTAATTTCTGCTTCTATGGTCATAATTCATTCTCTTGACTGATCTTTTTGCTTCCTTCTTATAAGGAACCCTGTGATTAGATTTACTCCACTGGCTAATCTAAGGTAATATTTCCTATTTAAGACTCTGAATTTCATCAAATCTATAAAGTCCCTTTAACCATGCTTGTTGCCTATCCACAGGGTCTGAGTATTAGAATGCAGACATCCTTGAGGGACCATGTTTCAGCCTCCCTTAAGATCCCTACAATTCTGAAACTGAGGGTAGGGACCATGGAGGGCACCTGATCCTGTTGTTTATGGAGCTTACAGCCTATAATATGCAAGGTTGACAAAACCATTCTATGGTGAATCAGAGTTGCTAAAGGAGAATCTGTTTATTGTGTGACTCTTGTCTGTTGGATGCACCAAATGGTTTAGTGTCTATGCCATACATTTGGGGATATGAACAAGGATTATAATTATGGTGGTTCTACTAATTCCACCTCCAAAACAGCATCACTGCAAGACAACACTGCCTAACGAAGTTGTTCACATAGAACTCACTATCCATAGAAGTAAATCTGACTCAGGATCAGACTAAGAACCATCAGACCTCCAAGCCCTGAAAAAAAATTAAGTTCTACTCTCATTAAGAATGAAGAATGAATTAAGAAGAATGAATTAAAAATGAAAAAAAAGCCTCTAACACACAAAATAACTATAAAGAGCAATAATAGATATCTAATTTTATCTATGATGATTAGTTGAATGCTTTTTTGAAATATCTATATTGAATAATTTCATTTTAAGAACTGCCATTTTTTGTTATACCTTCTTAGCACAGTAACTGCTTTCTTATTCTTCATGTTAGATAATCCAGCCCCAACTATTCCTAGACTGCAGAAAATAAAACCAGGCTTAATTATCTAAGCCAGTAATTTCTAGATGTCATTCTATGGTACCTCGGGGTTTTTACTAATGCCATTAAAGGGGACTCTGACATTCTTAATTACAACATAACTATTTAAAATAAAACATGGACCTAATATTTTAAAATGCCAAGTACCTATAGCAAAATCCAATATATGTCTCAGGTTCTTAAACATTCTATCTACTAAACCAAATTTGTTCATTTACAGTCATTCGTCTTTTAAATGCTTTTAATCAAACACTATTTAACTTCAATCTGAGCCTCTGAGCAGCCACAGAGAGATTTCTTTTCTTTCTCTTTTCTTCTCTCCTTGTATGGTAAATTCATGATTTCCAAATTGCTTGTGGTTGTGAGCCAGGCTTCTGCATCAAAATACTTGGTTCTCAAGTATTTTTACTATGGGAGAAGGACGTGGCAACCCACTCCCAAGGCAATCCTGAAACAGCCATTGAAAACCATATGAGGGTCGCTATGAGTCAGACATGACTCAATGGCACCTAACAACAACAACCATAAAGATTCTAATTTGGCATACCAAGCCCAGCAGACACCTGTGTGGGGGTAAATGCTCCCTCTGTAACTCCAGCACAGACTCCTGGGGAAAAACCATTTTTCCAGGTTTTATTAGACATTAAAAGCTGTGCATAATTGCATCACCACCTTCAAAACCTTGGAGTAATCAAGGAACTCCAAGCAGTTTCAGGAAATTGATCAATAAAAGCACACAATTCCAAAAAGATTTTGAATCTAATCCAGGTGGAAAGAAAATTTAGAGTGAAAATGTGGTACTTGGCTTGACACATCATAGCAGATACTTTGTTGCTGGAAACATTTAAAGACAAGCCAACTTCTCTGGTCCTTCATGGCCAAAGTGCTGTGTTACAGCACGCCTTTGCATTCATGAGTAGAAAGGCAGGGTAGATTGGAACAGAAGAACAAAAGTCCAGATGAAAAGCCACTGAAAACAAATGCTGTGGTTGGAGTTAAATAGTCCCAGTCATTAAAAATAATAAAAATAGATGGAGCAATCTCATCTAAAAAAAGAACAGTGAGAAAGAACCACACATTCATCTCTAGACAAGTTCTTGATTCTGCTATAGGATTTGACAGTTTCTAAAAGACAAGGAGAAACGTAATCTCAAAGGATCAGTGTGCTGTGACAAGTTCATACTGGTTTTGAAATCTTCCTGCTTTATGTCACACAAATTACTTAAAATAATACACTCTTGCAGCAAAATGATCCATTTTTTCCTTTCAGTCTGTATGTGATAATCTTCCTGTTGCTATTATAGTCAGAAAACAACTTTCTTGTTTGTCAGCTATGGGAAAGGCAGTTTGTTTTTAATGTTAATGTCTGCTTGTATATACAGTTGATTTTTTCATAGATTAATTTAGTGTCCTCTTCTGCTTCCTTGCTGCGAGTTTCCATGTGTAATCAACAAACAGTAAGTACTGTATTAAGATCAACTAAATTTTTCCGTACCCTAAAAGTCATCTTACATTCTTTTGTTTTCATTAAAAACTCATACATGGTCTTCTTAGTAAACTTTTATTTTCTAAGATCTGGTCTTTTTTCCATTTCACTCAGCTTTCTCTCTGATTTGCTTTTAGATTATATAACTGTTGCCAAATTCGACATGGTTTAAAAAATATCACCACTGGCTTTCTTGATGTTGCAATTAGTATTTCAGTTTAACTCCCCTCTAGAAATACCAATAGTCACCCATTCAAGTGACAAAATTAATTATTTTTCATTTTGTCATGGTCTGGAAAGAATAGTTGGTTTCATTACTCATTTGCCTGACCCGATATTGATATTCTATTTCCACGGTAATGATTCCACAATCGACAAATATCTATTGAATGCTTACAATGCAGAAAGCAAAACTGTGCCGAATCTTGAGCACGAGATCCATGAGTAATTACCCTTTCCTTTGTGTCCTGCTTTGAAAAGACAGTATTGGAGGCCTACCCAGTGGTCATTCCACATTTCTCTTCCCCCTTCACATACACACTTCTTCCATAAACAGTATCTTCCATCTAATATGGAAATAGAAAATGCCAACTACATATTTCTCCAGGCTCCCCTGCATTTAGAACAAGGGCATACAGTACAGCTGTCATCACTGGAAACTAAAAGGAAGTCTGCTGGGGCTGAGGAGTTGTTGCTGTTGTCTGATGCCATTGAATCAGGTCTGATCCATTGTGACCCTATGTATAACAGAAGGAAATATTACCCAACACTGTACCATGCCTGACACTATTGAGAATGCTTCTCTGTTATTCATAGGGTTCTCATTGGCTGATTGTTTCCCAAGTGTGCTGCCAGGTCCTTCTCCCAAGCATATAGCATCCAGTATTCCCAGGCAGTCTCCCATCCAAGTACTAATTAGGCCAGATTCTGCTTAGCTTCTGAGAGCTGACAAGATCGGACACCAGGGTGGTATGGCTGTAGATGAACCAGAGGAGAGAAATGGGGGAGATAGGGCAAGAAAATGTGATTCTTCTCTTTGCTAAAGAGAATTTTGAGAAAAGTTGTCCCCTTTTGGACCTTTTAATAGAGTTATATAAAAAGACTATGCCAAAAGATTTGGCAGCCATCTTGCAAACATAAGGGAAAGGCTTAAGAACAAAATCCAACATTCTAAGAGCAAGAGCAAAAAGGTAGAAAGAGCCTTAGTTGTCAAGTCCTCAATGATATGTTGAGCCACTAAAACACCATTTGAACTTGGAATTGCCTCTGTACTTTATATTAGGTGGAATTATAATTGTGTATATGGAATTCAATTTATTTGGCTAGTTTGTATTTTTCAGTAGAAGGTATTCCATTAGGTAAGTATATCCTTCCTTCAAAATTAAGCCAAGATATGAATGCCTTACAAAGTCTCTTTTAATAGACCTTTTTGACCTACCCCACATTATCCCCTAATAAGTGGACCAAAATTACCCCTCTTTTCAATTCCCATGGTATCATGTCATATAAGCCTGCAGCTGTAGCCCTGTGGCATCCGATCCCGTCAGATCTCGGAAGCTAAGCAGAGTTGGGCCTGGTTAGTACCTGGATGGGAGACTATCTGGGAATACCAGAAGCTGTAGGCTTGGGAGAAGGACCTGGCAACCCCCTCCCAAAAATCAATCCGCCATTGAAAACCCTATGAACAGCAGAGAAGCACTGACAGTAGTGTTTCCCCTGTTGTACAGAGGGTCGCTATGAGTCGGATACTGACTCGACGGCACCTAACAACAACAACAACATGTCATATAGATAATTATTCTCCTATAAACAGTCTAGGTTTTCAGACCTGCATCTCATCCATTGGCTCTGAAATTCAATGTAAAAGCTTTCAGTTGATGTGGCCACTTGAGCTATCTGTTGGTGGCAGGCAGATTTCAGTGCCTTTTCTCAGAAGGCCTGGGGATGGGACTGACTGCTCACATCTATGGAAGACAATGACAGCAGCTGAAGATTAAGAAGCAGGGGAGATTCTATGCGGCATTACACTGAAGTTATACAACTTTCACTCCCCTTCTCAAGATCATAAGCACTGTAAATTAATGGATTGTCTTTTTTCCCTTTTGATCTTAATTCTCCTATGCCCTGAAGAAAGTTTAGCTGCTTAGCACATAATAACTTTTCAATAACTGTTTGTTAAAATAGACTAATAATTATTACTTTTAAATGTTAAAGCTCAATGACATTTTGGAGATTCTCTAATATAAGTTCCTAATTGAACAGGAGCCTGCAAACATACCACTGTGGCATCTGATCTCATTAGATTTCGGAAGCTAAGTAAAGTTGGGCCTGGTTAGTACTTGGATGGGAGACTGCCTGGGAAGACCTGGTGCTGTAGACTTAGGAGAAGAACCTGGTAATTCACTCCCAAAAATCTTTCTGTCATTGAAAACCCTCTGAATAGCAGAGAAGCACTCACAATACTGCTTTGCCTGTTGTACTTAGGGTCACTATGAGTCAGACACAGACGCACCTAACAACAACAACAATTGAACAGGTGAAGATAATGAGGTCTGGAGAATTTGTGTAACTTCTTCAATTTGCAAAGTTGAAGCAAAGCTACAAAGACTACCCAGGCTTACTGTCTCCCAATGCATTGTTTTCTCTATTCTATCTGAAGGGATCAGTGCATTTGTGATGTAGGCATATAAGAAAGACCTACAAAAATATAACTGAACATGCCTGCAGGTACCAGGGCCGTACATGGTTGTGAAAGAGAATGTTTTAGACTGTGATGATCAAGATTGGCTAGTACATGTGTCAGGTAGCACAGTAGTCTGGATTCCTAAATTTATTGCCTTCACTCCACTGGTGTCAGCTTTGACTTCATTTCCTTAGAGAGTTCTTCCATGACTTTCCAATAAAAATCTGGAAAACACTCCAGCTCGTTTATTTGCTCTAAAACACTTTCAGTATTTTCACTGCTCTCAACTTCCCACATAAGTTACACATTTGTTTATATATTTACTTATTTGCTCATTTGTTTAATTTACATCTCTTCCAGGAAGGGAAGAACCATGTCTATTTTATTCCTTTCTCTATATCCAGTACTGCACATAGTTTTCAACACATACTAGGATCTATTTAGTCATTAATTTGTTCAACAACATTCCAAGTAATTGCAGATATGAACATGAAAAAGATAGACAAAAGCCATGCCTTATTGGAGCTGCTATTCTACAGGGGAAAGAGAAAAAATAGGCAATATACCATAAGTAAAATAGTATATATTTGCGGAATTTCAGAAGTCATTATTTTGAGGATGCATTGTTGGTTTTACATATAAAAGCCACGAAAAGAGCATCGCAAACTCTTCCATGCTATTGATATTTTGATGCATCTTCACTTCATAGATAAAATGTATGAACAAATGGGTATCTTAAAATTGATAAAATATAATATATTGTATATTAAATGATGACAAGTGGTAAAGGAAAATATAAAGGCAATTGTGTCAAGACAGAGTTCATTAAGTTGAATGAATAAGGTTGGAATTAAGCAAGGGAGGAGGTGGGTAGTCATAAAAAGTTGACATATTGATCAAGAACCAACTTTATATTCAAATAGTATGCAGTGATTTTAGTGGCAGGTATCACCTAACTGCAGCTCACCATCATTCTTTCTGTGGACTTGAACAAATTTCTGATGCTCAGTTTCCTAATTGGAAAGTGGGTAGTACATACTAAAGATCCTGAAGTTAAAAGATAGTCTGTAAGTGGTAGTTTAATTACCATCATCATTGTATTCAGTAACTCTTGAGTTGGACTTCAGCTTGTTTCCTATTTGTTATTGTAACTGGTAGACCCTCTTGTTAACTTGCCAGGCCCAGGTTTCCTCCCTCTTCCACGAATCCCTACAATACTCTATGTTTATCTTTTACATCTTCTGTTTCCACTTGCAACTAACCTGTTTCCCCACTAGAAATTAACTTATTGAGCA
>VMDO01038944.1:0-13072 GCA_007922755.1 Pedetes capensis
TAAAGCATCCCTCGTGTCTCTCTCTCTCTCTTTCTCTCTCTCTCTCTCTCTCTCTCTCTCTCGCTCACCTCTCGCTCTCTCGCTCTCGCTCCTTTTGTGTGTGTGTGTGTGTGTGTGTATGTGGTACTGGGGGTTGAACCCAGGGCCTCGCGCCTGCATGCTCTGCAAGTGCTGGACCACTGAGCTGCACCCTCAGCCCCCCCCCCTTTTTTATTTTTTTTTACTTTTTGAGACAGGGTCTCACTAAGTTATGCAGACTACCTCTGGTCTTGAACTTGCGATCCTCCTGCCTCCACCTCCCGAGCCGCTGGGATTACAGGCATGCGCCACCATGCCCAGCTTTACCCCCATTTCTCTCTGACACAGTGGCTTCAGGAAGTTCTGATGGGCATGAGAAGCCCGAGGTAGGAGAGGAGCTTGGATGCCATGCACTTGCTTCGAGGCAGCCATTAGTAACATATCAAGCAAGCACCTCTGCCAGGCTTACTGGGTGCCCAGGACACTGCTAAGCACTTTACAAATATGAATTCCATTCTGTGACACCCCCACAAGGCAGGTGCTGTTATTATCCCCATTTTGGAAAAGGAAATCCAGGCTCCAAGAGGCTGGAAACCTTGCTCAGGATCACAGAGCTCCTGGATGCCTGAGCCAGGACTCTGACTGGAGGCGTGCTTTCTACACCCAACAAAATCTGTGTGCAATCCCCAAATAGGGACCCTCATTGTCTCCAAATGTGCATGTCCCATGCACATCTTCGAAGAGGTTGGCAGTCGATGCAAGGCAGAGCTCACGTGTGTTTGCACGTTCTGTTGCATATTGTCAATGAAGACCTCGCTGTCACCACTACAGGGCAACCATCTGAACAGCAGGGACCACGCAGGGGAGCAAATCTCCTAGGGAAGGAAAGACCAGGCCAATTTCTCTTGCCAGGCCAAAGGAAGGAAGAAGCACAGACAGGCTTGGTGCTGTGGCATCAGAGTCCTCAGCCAAAAGGGTTTGCACAAGGGTTTCCCCCACTGGCAAATTTGATGTTCTGTCTTTGTGATATTACACTGCTCTGCTGCTGGACCAGGGTCTATACTGGGGTCCTAGGTTTGGGCACATCTCTACCATCTGGTACATACTCCCTACCTTGTAGTCCTCTGTACTGAAATACTGGGACACCCAGGCTTTTCTGACATAGAGATGACCCTATGAGCACAGACCACTCTAGAACGTACAGTGCTCTAGTTTACCTGAGGCTGAGGTTCTGGGAACAAAGAGTCTCCTGTGCTTCAACAGGATAAGTTCTAGACAAGCTGGGGGAACCCCAACACTGCTCAGACCCATTTATTTGCCAATCACAATGCGTTTGTTGTTGTTGTTGTTGTTGTTGTTGTTAGGTGCCATCGAGTCAGTATCCTACTCATAGAGACCCTAAGTACAACAGGGGAAACACTATTGTCAGTGCTTCTCTGTTGTTCATAGGGTTTTCAATGGCGGATTGATTTTTGAGAGTGGGCTGCCAGGTCCGTCTCCCAGGCCTACAGCACCTGGTGTTCCCAGGTGGTCTCCCATCCAAGTACTAACCAGGCCTGACCCTGCTTAGCTTCCGAGATCTGACGGGATCAGATGCCACAGGGCTACCGCTGCAGGCAACAATGTGTTTAGAGGAGTTAATCTCCATCTAACCTTAGCTCACTGTGACAAGTACCATGACAAGTACCCAGGAGTTACCTAGTTGCCACAGAGGCAAGACTCATTGGAAGACACTCAAGGCCTCCACCCTCTGGTGTGAGGCCATTAGCAGCCAGTCTCCTGGACTGTACAATTGTGCTGACTGCCAAGAGCATTCCCCACAGTGAATGGGAGACAGTCAGGGCTCCCACTGCATGTGCCCTGTTCCACACCACCCTTGCTGCACACACCCCTCAGCAGCTGAATTGATGGGGAGTTATGTGCTGTCAGTGATAGAATAATATCCATACGCCTACAGGGAGAAGGGCCTGGCAATCCACTCCCAAGGCAATCCTGAAACAGTCAGCCATTGAAAACCCTATGAGGGTCGCTATGAGTCAGATACCAACTCGAAGGCACCTAACAACAACAACAACAGGAAAAGCCAGTTAATATGACCATTATGCAAATTTATGCATCTGCCGCTAAGCCCACAAACCAGGAAGGGTAAAGTTTTACCGGCTTCTGCAGTCTGAAATAGATGGATTATGCAATCAGGATACGCTGATCATGACAGGTGACTAGAATGCAAAAGTTGGAAACAAGAAAGCTCAGGAGGCCATTGCCGGCTTCTCTTTACTATAACAAATACCTGAAATCATAAACTTATCAAAAAGAAAGGATTGATCTTGGCCCACAGTTTTGGAGATTGCAGGGCATGACCGATTCGCCCCATTGCTTGGGCCTGAGGCAAGGCAGCACATCCTGGTAGGAGTGCGTGGCAAAGCAAAGCTACTCACTTTATAGCCAGGAAATAAAACGAGAGCGTGAGGAGGGAGCTGAGGCCCCACACTGCCCTTCAAGGGCACACCTTCAATGGCCCAAAGACCTCCCACCAGGCCACCACCTCCCAAGAGCACCACCTTGGGGGCCAAACCTTCACCACCTGGGTCTTTGGGGGGCATTTTAGATAAGATCCGTTCTACAGCATGAAGTAAGGGACAAAATTGCTTTGGCGATGTTCTTATGTCCAAGCAGTGACTCCCAGTAGAAAGTTAAAGCCAGTCCGTCCAGACAGAGTAGAAATGGATTTACTGGGAGTTTTGTCTCCCGCTCTTTTGAGGAATGAAATGCTCTGTGGTTTTGTAAAGACTCCTATGGTCGACTGCCTGCTGCAGAAGGCAACACAGCTCCTCTCTTGAGACAAGCCAGGGAGGTGTCAGGGACGGACACTCAGCGCACCTCGCTGGAGAGGCCAGAAGGGCACATCTAAGTGGGAGGACATGATCGGCCATCAGAAGAATCAAACGTCCACAGGAGTCCAGGAAGTTGGAGGTGAGGAGGGTATATGTCGGGAGAGGTGACAGGAAGCAGAAAAGCAATGGCTCTGAGCTGTCACAGTGCGCCCGCACAGGTTGCCTGCAGCGTGGCCCAGACTTCCACTTGAACTCACTCCATTTCCTTTGTTGTTGGAAGTCAGACATGTAAACACACTGTCTCCAAGGGTGTTCCAACGGCTCACACATTTGTTTGATTTAACAAGGCACCAGGACCCAGGCAGCTTCCAACTCCGTCTTTCACAGAACATAACATTCATACCCCCCCCCCCCCCCCGATCTGGATCACTTGTTTCAAATCCAGACATAAGAAAGAAGATCAAACAGTGGGTGCGACCTCAGGGAGGTCCTCGCATGAGGGCAAGAGTTATTATTCCGGTAGGAAAACACTTCCTGTTATCCTGCTGTTTAGCAATATCCAAGATGACCTTTCTTCCCTGCCCACAAAAATACATCCATGTCTAAAAGCGGATGTTCCTGGAGACGGGTACCAGAGAGATACGGAGCCATGTCCTGACGGATGACTTACCTTTAAATCTGAAGAGAAACCATAAGTGATTGCACAGCAAACTAATCACAAAAATTTTTGTTTTAAAGAATCTATTTGGGGTAGCAAACAATGGTGCAGAACCTACGTCTATAGCACTTTTAACTTCGCTGTGGTTGGTAGTATCTATAGCCTTATCCTTGATTCTCTTCAACTGTGTCGCCTTTGTAGATATCCAAGATGAGAACTCAGAAAATCTGAAATAAAGCAAGCATTTTCTTATGAACAGGAGAAGATAGAGTATTATTGTTATGTTCCGTTAAGTCAGGTCCAACTCACAGACACCCCGTATAAAACAGAGCAAAATACTCCTCGACACTGTGCCATGCTTGGTACTATGTCAGTGCTTCTCTGTAATTCATAGGGTGTCAATGGCTATTGTTGTTTTTTTTTTTCTTTTTTTTTTTGGCGGTACTGGAGGTTGAACCTAGGGCCTTGTGCTTGCATGCTTTGCAAGTGCTGGACCACTGAGCTGCACCCTTAGCCCTTTTTTTTTTTTTTTTTTTTACTTTTTGAGACAGGATCTCACTAAGTTGCTCAGACTGCCTCTGGTCTCAAACTTGCGATCCTCCCACCTCTGCCTCCTGAGCCACTGGGATTACAGGCGTGCGCCACTGTGCCCGGCTTGGATAGACCTTTTGATTATATTTCATCTCCTAGAGATGTCTCGTGATGGCCACATGGCCTGTAAGATCGGCAGCACTAGCAGTGTGCGCTTCCTTATTCCTTCTGCAGTTGCTGCTGGTGACCTTAGGCTGCTCTAGGCGGGAATCTTCTGCAGCAGTTCCGCTTACACTTTGTCATGGCTCAGCTGTCCTTTCCCACTTCCTCCATCTTGCTTTTGCTCCTTAACGTCCGTGTGAGTCAGTTTTTCATCACTGTGGCAGATACCCTAGGGAAATAACTTAAAAGCAGGAAGGGTTGATTTGGGCTCAGTTTCAGATGCCTCCATTGTTGCTGGGCGTGAGGTGAGGTGAGATGTCATGGCGATGGAGCACGCAACAGAGGGTGCTTACCTCCTGGGGGCCGGGAGGAGAGAGGTGAGATAATGCCTGCATGCATAGCCTTCTCCTTCCTCCATTTTTGTTCCTTCCAGATCCCCAGCCTACTGGATGGTACCACCCAGATCCAGGGAGGGTCTCCCCCCAATACTTAATCGTGTATTGATACATTGAAGTGTAAAGTCTCCTCTGAGACTCAAGGCAAACACTTAACTATGAGGCTCTGTAAAATCCAGAAAGCAAGATACATACTTCCAATGTAGGATGGCCCAGAGTAAACATTCTCACTTCAAATGGGCGGCATGGAGGCGTAGAAAGGAGGGAGGGAGCCAAAGCCAGATGGAAACTGCACGGAAAACATTCATCCCACAGCTCCATGTTCAGCATCTGGGTGCATGGTGACATGAGGTGTTCTCAGGAAGGCCTGGGTGCCCCTGCCCCTGTGGATTTATCAGTTGTGGCCCACTGGGCTTCTCCTGGGCTGGCTATGCTCACTGCCTATAGTTTAACTCGGACATTCCATGTTCCAGGCATCTGCACCTTCCTAGGCTCCCTTGCACAGCCTCATGCAAAGCCCTCTAGGACGCTGCTCCAGGGCTCTAAGGACTTGGATGCTGTTACACATTGTTGGCCTCCCATCAGATCCAGGAACATGGCCGTGGGAGGAGATGCCCGGATGTGTGAACTGGTTGGGGCTGGTGGGCAAAGGAGAGGCCTGGGAGGGCCTGAGCTGTGCTGGGAGGGACAAAGCCCAGGCAGACCAGCACAGGTAGACCAGGGGTCCCTGGGGTTTCCAGTCTTTTATGTTGTTGTTGTTGTTAGGTGCTGTCAACTTGGTATCCGACTCATAGCAACCCTCATAGGGTTTTCAATGGCAGACTGTTTCAGGATTGCCTTGGGAGTGGATTGCCAGGCCCTTCTCCCATTTTTGTGGTGCTGGGAATTGAACTCAGGACCTCAGAGACTGCAGTGCAGCGCTCTACCAACTGAGCTAAATCCCAGCCCAGTCTTTTTTATGTAAGTGTCCCTAAATCTGGGGGTTATGACCAAGGCACAAGAATGAGTGCATCATGCATCAGGAAACAGGAAAAGAGGCCACCCTCTTTCCTGTCCCAGGGCAGCCCTTAGGAGCGCCACTGTGTACGTATTCTGAGGTCCTCATTCTTCTGATTTTTTGTTGTTGTTGTTGTTACTGGGTGTTGAACCCAGAGCCTCGCGCCTGCATGCTCTGCAAGTGCTGGACCACTGAGCTGCACCTTCAGCCCAATTTTTTTTTTTTTTTTTTTTTTTTTTTTTTTTTTTTTTAGTTTTTGAGACAGGGTCTTGCTAAATTATACAGACTACCTCTGGTCTCGAACTTGCGATCCTCCTGCCTCCGCCTCCCCAGCTGCTGGGATTACAGGTGTGCACCACCGCGCCCCGCTTGAGTGCCCATTCTTGCACACGGGAAAGCCGAGAGGTGAATTTGTTTTCTCCTCCACTGTCACTAGGCAGGAGGTCCCTTCTGCTCACAAATCTACCTCTCATCCTTCTGCAGGGGCTTTCAGCAACTGGGGGGCTTGAGAGTCCAACCCCTGTGATGCACGGGCGTCTTCTTTCCCAGGCCAACACCCCTCTCTGGTTTACCTCCCCCAGAGCCGGCCAAGGTGCAGCTTCCCGGCCTTGCGCTCTGGGCTCGCTCCCTGCCCACACCACAGTCAGCCAGCAGCTCGCCAGACGCTCTATGGAACAGGGTAACGGAAACTCAGCGGGCGAGTGGAGGACTTCCAACACAAATTTCCCGTCCTCACCACAGTTTTATAAGACTTTGCAAAGATGCACATCAGCACTTGGGCCCGTCGGAGTGTATTGTGAAAATAAGCAAGTCTGTGGAAGCCCTGAACTTTCATGTTGTTGTTTTTAACAGTTGGATCAATTACCAAGCACAGTATGTTCCTGTCACCCCGTCACCCTATCCTGAGCCATGAGAAGGAGGTTAGAACACCAGTTGTTGTTGTTAGGTGCTGTGGAGTCAAGTCCAACTCATAGCGACCCTCATACGGTTTTCAATGGCTGACTGTTTCGGGATTGCCTTGGGAGTGAGTTGCCACGTCCTTCTCCCATTTTGCGGTGCTGGGAATCAAACTCAGGACCTCAGAGACTGCAGAGTGGCGCTCTACCCACTGAGCTAAATCCCAGCCCTTAGAACACCAGGGTTTTAGGAAAATCTGTTGGCTATACCAGCCCATTTTATGGAACCATTAGGACACTTTCTCTTCTCGGATACTGGCCTTTTTGTTTTACCCTGACATCTCATTGCTATGTTTTTTAATATGTCGAAGCACATTTCAATTCTGGCCTCAGAGGCACCATTTGCCTAAAGTGAGTTCTGCCCTCTCTTACCACTGAGTCCTCAGCAGGGCTGAGTGGCTTGCTGAGTTCACTCCCACGCAACAGCACTGAAGCGAGAAAATGCCAGTAACAGCCCTGGGTAAAAGTGCAAGAAGTTCTAGTGCATTCCAACAATATTTCATAAGCTCTTGATCTCACTAGGCCCTCTCTTGAAAAGGAAACTTACTGTGCAGTTTCTTAACTTCCTTCTCAGACCAGAGGGCTGAGACTCAGAGGTCCCCGGAGGGCAAATCGCTCTCTCTGCCTTGACCTCAATCTTTGAAGGTGAATCGAACTACAATGAATGTCTGGAATGCACTACTGAATCAACTGGGGATTTTCCTAATTTACGTTTCCTCAGTTATACGCTCAAACAAAAACTTGACACAAGGATTATTTCCATCCCGAGGAATGACTGGTCGTGGACAATTTGAGCTCCTCGTGGTCAAAGCTGCTGTGCAATTATCTTTCTATGTGGGTACCTCAAAGAGTGGCGTCTGGAACTGAGTGGAACCTAACACTGAGACTTGACAGCCTGCCAGGCCCTAAGAGGCCACAGCACCCCAGCCCTGGCCTTGGCTCACATGGCCCCCTTTGCTCGGAGGATGGTGCCCACCCCATGCCCCACTGCCAGGGTACCACCTCTCAGCCTTCAAGACTCCCCCTTTCAGCGAAGTCTTCCTGAGTGCCTTCCATTCCCTATACGCTCCTGAGCCAACCATGGCAGATAGGTCATCCTCACCCGCCCCCCAGAAACCTCACTGTGCTCTGCAAATTCTGATATCATCGCACACAACAATTTATTGTGTATTATACTTACAGGTGCAACGGTAACCCTGTGGCATCCGATCCCATCAGATCTCAGAAGCTAAGCAAGGTCAGGCCTGGTTAGTACCTGGCTGGGAGACCGCCTGGGAACACCAGAAGCTGTAGGCTTGGGAGAAGGACCTGGCAACCCCCTCCCAAAAATCAATCTGCCATTGAAAACCCTATGAACAGCAGAGAAGCACTGACAATAGTGTTTCCCCTGTTGTACAGAGGGTCGCTATGAGTCGGATACCAACTCGACGGCACCTAACAACAACAACAATACTTACAGGTGCACATGTAGATTCCACCTTCCCAGACTTTCTTAATCTCTGAACTATGGACATTGTGGCCAGGAGGTGGAACGTGGAGGTGGAGAGCTGTGGTGTGTCCCCGGGAGACCAAGTAAAGAAAAATGCACGTTTTGACGTACCCTCCCCTCCCCCCACCAGCTTCAAATGTCCTCTTCTTAGGCAGGGGTCTACAGAGTCTCGTCCCATCTCACTATGCCTGCTTTAAATAAACATGTGTTAACACTCCTACTCCTTATCTCCTGTGCTCAGGTGAAAGTTGGCCACACTGGTTTCCAGTGCGGTTGGATGTCCGCCAAGTGTATTTATCCTTAGGTCTTTTTGCCACTTACTAGCACCTGGGTGTGCCCTGGATCCCCTACAACTCACCCCGCTTCTTCATCCTGTGGATCTGGCAAAACTCCTTGTCAGCTTTGATCCCAGAAGTTCACGTAGTACCTAGGTATGAGTGAGCGATCAAAGAGCAGGAATGTGTTAAGGGACTTAACTCACCCTTTTTCCTTGTGTGACCCCAACCTCAAACCCAGCCAAACTGTGTCCCTACATGGCCTGGATGAGTAATCTGTAGAGGCCTCCAGGTGCCCCAATTCTGGAAAGACCCCTATGGCTACCAACCCCAGAGAAAGCGCCCGGTCAGCACACACCAGCCCTGCTGTCTCCAGAGCTCAAAGACTGTGCTTCCCATGGATAAGTATCAGTTTACCTTCACGTGTGTTTGCCAAACAGTAAGTTTCAGAGGGCCCAACTCTGAGCTGATGGCTCGCTGAAATGCGGGATTCAGTGAGCCTATTCGACGGCATTACAGTAAACTCAAGCTTTGAAAGGCTTTTAATGTGTTATTGAACTGGTGTCAAGAAGAAAATGTCAAAATACTAAAAACAGACTGAAGTTAGAAACCTGGCACCAAGTCCGCTAGGAGTTTATTCATTCTTCTCATTTTATATATACATAGGTGACCTCATACTATCACGTGGTCATGAAAGCGAAGTAATATGGAAACTATCAGGCAGGCTGCACAGATGGTCCTCATGAGTGAGCGAGGACGTAAGCAAAGGACCCTCTGCTTCAGCTGGTCAAAATTTCCCCAATAGAAGTGATTGCCACATCCTGTTATCATTCCTATTTTATTTTATTTTTGCAGTGCCGGGAATGGAACCCAGGGCTTTGCCCCAGAAGCTGTTCTTTTTAGCAATGCCCAACACAACCATATGGACTCAGCTCTAGCTTACTTACATTCACTCACATGTGTTCAGCTGGAAGAGTAGCCAAAGAATCTCTTGTCCAGGGGGTTTCCAGATTTGTTCCTCAGTTTGCAGATATTCCAGGGGCTTCCATAAGATCAAAGTAGGAATTGGATGCAAGATAATAGGGGTCAGGTCCTAGACTCTGGGCAGTACCTACAAGCAGAACCACTACATTTTTATCTATTATTTATATGAGCTTGCTGAATCCAAAATCATTTTGGAAAATGAAATGCTTTAAAAGTGTACTGACCAGCCCTACCCTGTGATGAAGTTCAAATGCATGAACTGTTGAGAATTATCCAAGACCACATAATGAGTTCATGGCAAAATGTAATGGAATCTTGTTCTTCTGGGTCTCAATATAGTTTGCAGATTTATCTAAATTTCAGATGACACAACTCTCTGATTAATTTCTCACATGCTTGTTTGCAATAGTATATGAATTCACACTGTGAGTTCGCTTGAAAAAATTAACCAAAAACTCATGTTATTTGAATTCATTCTCAACCAACAGATCTTTGTAATTACCAAGCTACTTTATTTCCTTAAACCCAAAGCCTACAGGCACAGACCCAAATAAAATTCTCCAATTTGGACACCTTCTGAGCAGTTATGCAATGTATTCCAGAGATAGATAAGAGGCTTTGTTAGCATGCCCAAACTGATCGATTAGTAGTGACTTGCCAGAAAGAGCCTGAGACCACCCTGGGCCACAGGGATCATGCAGCAATGATTAGCAATGTCTGTCATGGATGTGGGAGGGGGAAAATGGTATGGTTGCCCCATCTTTGTCACCCTTGGCCTGTCCTAAGTATTATGCTATGGCTTATAAACTATCTTCAAATTGTTCCATTTTCCGAATTAGACTACAAATTTTCAAAGTTAGAGACCTTAACTGAAATGCCTAGCAAATTGCTATATATAAATGTAGGTACTAATAACCATTAATAAGCATAATACAATGGAGCTGAGTTGAACTGAATCAAATAAAATGCAATCAACTTGAATTAAATAGTTTATCTCCAAAGGAACATCCAAGCAAACACCCAGCAGAGGATGCACACCTACTCAGAGGTCAAAAATATTCCCAGCAATTCATTAAAATAACAGTATATTCCAGATTTCATTAGAGACAATTTCCCAACAACTTAAATTGGCACATGGTTTCCAAAACAAGTTTAGACCTACAGGGTATCAAGCCACAGGGTCTTCAAACAAAACTCAATGTAAACAAAATTAAATGTGTTTTGCTATTGTGCTATCCTTGGCTGCTAAGTTATCAGAACTCATGAGAAATGGGAATGGAGATGATGGGAAAACTGATGCTGTGGTGTTCCTAAAACAACAATTAGAAATAGGAGTGAACTGGATCGCAGGAAGGAAAGAAATCCGTAGAGATTTGTAAACCTCACAAAGATTGGATGTTCTCTGCCTCCCTGGTGCTTGTATTTATTTATTTATTTGTTTGTTTGTTTGTTTATTTATTTATTTATTTATTTTTGTGGTACTGGGGGTTGAACCCAGTGTCTCATGCTTGCAATGCGTTACAAGTGCTGGACTACTGAGCTGTACCTCCAACCCACTTTTTTTTCACTTTTTGAGACAGGGTCTTACTGAGTTATGCAGACTGCCTCTAGTCTTGAACTTGTGATCCTCCTGCCTCCATCTCCCAAGCTGCTGGGATTATAGGCATGCGTCCCTTGTGGGTTTTTTTGTTTTTTGTTTTTTGTTTTTTCAGTACTGGGGTTGAACCCAGGGCCTCACGCCTGCATGCTTTGCAAGTGCTGGGCCACTGAGCTGTGCCCCTAGCCCATTTTTTTGCTTTTTGAGACAGGGTCTCGCTAAGTGACGCAGACTGCCTCTGGTCTCAAACTTGCGATCCTCCTGCCTCCGCCTCCCCAGCCACTGGGATTACAGGTGTGCGCCACAGCGCCCAGCTTTGGTGTCATTTTTGAGGGAACTGCTCCTCCCGTGGGGCTCTGCTCTCAACTCAGCCCACAGCCGCCTGTTCTCAGTGTGAAGTGGAGAGGGACAGAGGAGGCAGCAGAGCCTGAGAAGAGGGCTGGGCCTCCGTGGAGGGCTGAGGACCCAGCCCTTTTCCCACTCTCTGGAAGAGGGGACATCAGCAGGGGACGCCAACAAGGAGAGGCCACAGAGGCCGGGTGAATAGTCCATGCCATTATCCTCCTCTGGTGGGGCTGACACCCCAGGGTTCAGGTCCCTTCCTGGGCCACCTTCTGTCCATCTGTGAGAGGCCAAGCCTCGCTGGTGCATTGTTTGCTGGACTCCCCTCTCACATGAGTTTCAAGTACAGAAGGTCTCCAGAAGAAATATTGATGCAATGAACAGGAACCTTTGTCCACCATGTAAAGGAAAACATGACTCACTCTCAATGCCACAGCCCTGTCCTCCTGGGTGACACAAATGGAACCTTGATTAATCAGATCTTCCCTGCCTGTGTCTTGGGTTGTGGCCAGGTTCTCTGGGGCCTCCATCACCTCAAGCCATGGTGAATATGAGTGCCATAGAGGAGACATCTAAGCCTCAGTGTGGTCTGTCTAGGTGGGCGTGTCCCCTGATCTCCATCTCCCCTTTGCCCATGGAGGTCCCTGGCTACACGACCCCTCCAGCCTCTGGACCATAGCTGTTACTTCTCCACCTCACCCTGGGACACCAGCGTGACTCTGCTCCTAGGGCTTGACAACCTTGATGAGACTCGCCCTGCCTCTCTGGACCCACTAGCCACTCCCCAGGGTCACCATGGAGGGCTCCACAGATTTTTCCCATCTGCCCCAGGCACTTCTGCCTTGCCAGGAGGTGGGTACAGGGCTGCTCCATCCAGGGTAGGACAAAGAGGAGCACGGGCCGCACTGTCTACCCGCTTCCTGCCAGCCAACACTTCGTTGGTGTTGAGCCCTCTTCTCCCTCCTCCAGACACTTGGGTATCACAACACCAGAGAATGTAATGGGCTCCTTTACCACACCCTGACCGTGGTTGCCGAGGTCTGTGTCAGACACGTATCTCCATGTTTGTGAAATGAATTAACACCTGCATACATGAGCGGATACTTGCTTTATTCAATACCACCTCCCCCTCCCAAGACAGTGAGCACAGACTACTGGACTCTGCAATGGAGGGGGAAGAGGGAATAAAGAAGTCTTGGGGTGGAGGTTGGGGGCATAGGTTGTTGTTGTTGTTAGGTGCCGTGGAGTCGGTATCAGACTCATAGCGACCCTACATACAACAGGCGAAACACTATTAGTGCTTCTCTGCCGTTCATAGGGTTTTTAATGGCAGATTGATTTTTGGGAGTGGGTTGCAGGGTCCATCTCCCAAGCCTACAGCACCTGGTGTTTCCAGGCGGTCTCCCATCCAAGTACTAACCACACCCGACCCTGCTTAGCTTCTGAGATCTGATGGGATCAGATGCCACAGGGCTACGGCTGCAGGCTGGGCCATAGTTTAGGATTTCCAAAATATCATCTCACCATGTGTGCTTTGACCTGAATTTGTAAGGAATTCAAAGACAAACCTCTGCAGTGTAAGAGCCACACTTCTAAAATAAATTAGGCACTGCCTTGATGAGAGTCCCATTGGCTGGGGTTTGTAGTTAGCTGAACTGGGTGGGAATCCTCCCTGTATTAAATCTGGGAGACTGGGTGACAAGGCCTGCTCTCTGAGCCCACGGTGTGACCCCTCGGGTGGCACCGTGCACATTTATGGGTAAGGGAGTTAGACTCCTCCATTTGCTCATCCCACAGATGCTGGCTGAGCACTTGTTATTAGGTGCCCTCAAGT
>VMDO01038945.1:0-13069 GCA_007922755.1 Pedetes capensis
TGTGCCCTTCAGACTTCAACCTTTTTAATTCTTCAGCATTTATAAGCTCTCTTCAGCAAATTCATTAATATTTTGTTTTAGTTAAACAAGTGGGAATTTTAAATGAGCCATGTTGGAAGTAGCTGGCCAAAAGCCTACTCTCTTTAATCTACTCACACTGCCCTTCTTTGCATATCAATGGCCCCATTTCTCATTTTCCCCTGTGCCAGGCAGCGCTGATCCAAGCACAAAGCTACTTTTGAATTAATAGGAGATGAACACGGAGGTCAGTTTATGAGATCTGGAAGGAGAGAAGAAATAAGCTTAACAAACTGAAGAAAAACGTGGAGTACAAAGGCAATAGCAAAATCAGATTATACCAGACATGTTGGATTTTGATTCTAATAGTCGAGTCAATATCTTTTCCAATTCTAAATCTTGATTATTTTCATTTTCATTTGGTGCTGTTAAACTCATTGAATATACACAAATTATGAATTTACCTATGAATAAATAGCATCCTAGATGACCTAGGATAATAGAGGGAGAGAATTTCCTGATATATGAACATTGATATATAGAAAAAGCATGTTGAGAAATATTTCTTGATATATTGTTGTTTTAAAACAGCAAAGTTTAATAGATACATAACATGAGACACACAGGTAATTAAAATTTTTGAAGGAGCTCTGTGAAAAATAATTAATTAAAAAGAAGCAGATTACTGTAATTAATTTATTTAACCCAAATGTCTACAATATTTGAAGGGCATCCCTTCAAAAATTCTTAATGAGATCTATGCACATTTTTTTTTCATTTTAAGACTTCAATATTGGTTACCTGTTTTAAACAATATATTTCAAGTGTCGAATAATTGTGTGTAGAAGGGGCTACTGTCTTGGACAGTGCAGGTCTAGATAATTGAAAATAATAATATTTTGGATGCTCTTTTTGATATAACCATTCATGAGTTCAGTCGTTTAGTATGTACTTAGGGATTGCGATTTTAATAATCAGGCTGGGGTTTAGCTCAGTTGGTAGAGTGTCTGTCTACACTTTCTGAGGAACCAAGTTCAATCCCTAGCACCACAGCTATGAGTTAGACCTGACTTGATGGCAGCTAACAACAACAAATTTTATTAATCATGCCTCTTCAGGGAAATTGAACCAATAGAATGAATACACACACACACACACACACACAATGGCCCCATTTCTCATTTTGGAGAATGTATGGAGATGTATTAAATTGGTGTACATGATTAGAGGTTGAACAGTCTCACATTGACCTGACCATCTGCAGGCTAAGAGCTGGGGAAATAGGTAGCTGGTCAGTCCAAAAAAAAAAAAAAAAAGCCAGAAATCTCAGACCAAGAGCAACAAATGATATGGCCCCAGTCTGGAGCAAAAAGGTTGGAAGACCCCTGGAGAGTTACAGGAAGAGTCCAAGGGCTGAAGTATCTAGAAACTGGTGTCCACAGGCAAAAACAGCAGGCAAAAATGCACCTTCTCAAGACGGATCAAGGTCACTGGCATGCATGTAACGTTCCCTCTTCTGCTTTTTCTTTTCAACTGGTCCCCTAGGCTGTTAGATGGTGCCATTCACACTCAGGGCAGGTCTTCAGTTTGCTGACCAGCATACCATACTAATTTTCTCTTCAAAGACCCTCATAGATGTACAAAGGAGTACGATTTACCAAGTTTCTAGGTGTCCAACAATCCAGTTAAATTCACAGCCAAGATTAACCATCATAGCTATGTCACACAAAATGCATAACCAAATATATATTGAGCATTTTCTGTTTAGATTATGTTGTTGTTGTTGTTGTTAGGTGCCATCGCATTGGTATCCAACTCATAGGGACCCTATGTACAACAGGTGAAACACTATTTTCAGTGCTTCTCTGCTGTTCATAGGATTTTCAATGGCAATGGTGGATTGATTTTTGGGAATGGGTTGCTGAGTCCTTCTCCCAAGCCTGCAGCACCTGGTGTTCCTAGGTGGTCTCCCATCTAAATACTAACGAGGCCTGGCCCTGCTTAGCTTCCAAGATCTGACGGCCTTGGATACCACAAGGCTATGGCTGCAGGTTTAGATTATGTAGTAATATTTTATTTCTTTCCATTAGCCCATATTAATTTTAAAAACAAAAGCATTTTACCGACTCCTTAGAGTGTTTGTGTTTTCCACTCCTGTGTCTAGTTAGCTCATTTTCTGGAAAGAGAAGCAAAATAAACTCATTCATAGGTCTTTGTTCCAAGAAATTAACTGCATTACAAACTACCAGAGTTCTTAAATATTACATCAATCTCTGAGCCTCATAAAGGTGATTTGCAATAATTGTAAAATCATAATTATTATTACAACCTTTTAGGTAAGTCATGTGTGGTGGGCCCTCCAGGGAACAGAAGCACAGAGCCACATTCCAGTAAGCTTATAGCTAGCCATGGGAAATCTTTGTGAAAAAAAGATCATAGAGAGGATTATTTCCTAACCATATTCAACAAGGGACCCCAAGAAACCAGTTCTACCTTAGCCCCACCCTAATGTTATCTGGGCGCCCTGGAGAATAGGGAATTATCTATTATAAAAAACAAAACAAAACAAAACAAAACAAAAAAAACCTTCGACCATTTGGCTGCTGACTTTCCCTTTACAGCAGTTTGCTCTGTGATCGTTTTCAGGCATAATGTTTCTTTCCCTCCCTTCCTTCCTTCCTTCCCTTCCTTCCTTCCTTCCTTCCTTCCTTCCTTCCTTTCTTTTCTTTCTTTTTCTTCCATCTTTTCTTTTGTGGTAGTTGGGGGTTGAACCTAGGGCCTCACACATACTTTTCAAGTGCTCTAACACTAGGCTGCACCCCAGATCATTTTTTATTTTTTATTTTTTATCTTGAGACATCTTGAGATAGGGTCTTGCTAAATTACACAGGCTACCTTGTTGCAGTTTTGGCTCTAGCCCGGCTATGATTAGAGCCAGCCTACAACGTAACCAATTGGCCGGTGGCGTAAATGAAGGACTTCAGGAGACCTTCAGTTGGTAAAGCAGGGAAGGTAAGGTTTATTAGGTGCTCCCCTGATGGGGTGCAAGGAGCAAGCAACCCTTAAAGAGCAGAGCTCTGTGTGCTCTCTAAGTGCCGGCTCTAAGTATGGTGCTGGTACAGCTCAGCCTTAAAGGCACAGCTACAGCCGCTGGTGTTCCGTGGAGGTCAGTTGGTCTTGCCTCTCTAGGCTTGCTTCTCTACCTCCCTCCTTCTCAAGGATGGGAGGAATTGGGAGGCTCTTCGTGGCTTACTTGGATCCTTCGGCTCTTTTGGGTCCCTGGTCTTGATCCCGCCGGCTTGCTTGCAGATCTTACTGAAGTAGGGAGCGCTGGTCCAGGTGATGGGGGTCAGGTGACATTTGAAGGACGGTCAGAGAGGTGAGGGTCAAGGGGGTCCAGGAGCCCTACTTTTATAGGATCCTGGAGGGGTCACATGTTGAGATTCAGCCAATCAGAGTACACACCTGACAGGTACAGCAGGTAAACTGACATACCTGCCAGGTGGGGACAGTTATTACCCAAAAATGTTGAAAGGAGCGAATCAAATTTAGGGTGGTTAGAGCAGGTCAGGCTGGCCAGGGGCCATCTTTCCTCACTTGATGGGAGGGGCTAGTGTGAGTGAGTGGGATGAGCCCTGGGATCAACTAGGGGTCAGCCCCTCAGGCTGTTATGAGGGACCCTCGTTGTGAGATATAATTTTAAAAATCCCCAACACTACCTTTTGCCTCAAACCTGTGATCCTCCTGCCTCAGCCTCCTTAGTCTCTGGGATTATAACAGTGAGCCCTGTGCCTGGCAGTTTTTCTTATTTCTTTTAATAAACTCATTTCTTTTTTCTAATTTACCAACAGATTCCCAACTTTTCACTGCTGTTCCTTGTTAAATTCTTCTTAACAAGGGGACAAGAACTGAGGATAATTTTCCTGAAACAGACAGACTTCTAATCCTCTCACCCCAGCTATAACATATTCTGATCACTAGAATATGTGAATACTCCAGGCATCACTCCAATGATGATGCTATGTTTTGTGTCATAGCTGATACAAGGAAAGTGAGATCATCCCATCAGTTTGATTTAATCATGTGAGAATTTCAAAGTAGAGAGTTTTCTAGCTGCTAGCTAAAAGAGAATTTGGATTTGAAGTAGAAGGAGCACTCAATGTGCACTTATTCCACCGAAGATGGAGAGGTTTACTGAAACAGAATAGAGTGTAGTGTTGGTGCTGCAAGAGGCAGTGATCAAGAAAGTAGGACCATAAGTCCTACATGTGCAAGAGACTGATTTTGTTAGTAACTTGGTTACCTTTGGAAACATATTATTCCTCACAGCCTCCAGAGACTAGCACAGTGGGCTGATACTTTGGTTTTAGAGTTAGGAGACTGTGAATACAGAATCAAATGAGGTGAGCCAAATTTTGAATTATAGAACCATGAGTTAATAAGTTGGTATTATTTTAAAACATTAAATTTGTGATGATTTGTTAAAAGAGAAAAGGAAAGCTTATGAACTATGTGAACATATATTAATAAAATATTTTCTCAATTTTAAGGACTATCACTGGAACACAGAATATGTTGACCTCTCTCTCTTTAAACTATGTGTGAAAATGGTATTTTGGTGTATACTATCACTAAGCATGGCCAGACTGCATCTTACATATTTCAGACATGTAATCAGGAGAGATCAATCTCTGGAGAAAGACATCATGTCTGGAAGAGTGGCAGGTCAATGCAAAAAAGAAAACCCTCCACCAGATGGATTGACACAGTGTCTACAACAATGGGTTTAAACATAAATAAGATTGTGTGCCTGGCACTGAATCGGGAAGTGTTTCAATCTGCAGTACATAGGGTCACTATGAGTTGGACTTGACTCAACAGCACCTAACAACAGCAACAACAATCACAAACACAGTATTCCTAAATACTTTCAGAAGTTTTCAATGTTTTAAATTACACTTCTTTAAAGCATGAATTACTTAAAGGTAAGTACATGCAAGTCGGAACTGCTAAAATATTCTAGGTGATTGATGGACCATATTGAGGCAGGATAAAATAGGAAAATTAAGAGGATATAAAAAGGGAAAAGAGCCCTCACCTCAGAATCTGATATGTTTCATCAACTAAGAGTCAAGAATTTCAGGATGACTGTCATGAAAACTACTGTAACACTGCCTAGATAGACACATTATTTTAAGAGAAATTTCAGATGAAAATACTAAAATAGCAATAAGCCATGCTTAGTGTCAAAATATGTCTGACCTATGAATTCAACCATACTTTCTCTTCTGTAGTGCTGTGCTTCTCTGAGAATCTCACAAACAAGATTACTGGCCATGTTTGCAATCACCATATACATAGACAACTTCCTTGGGACTCTTTTCTTTAAACTTATACAATGCATCTCCTGGACCACCCTATAGTTTCATTTTACTAAGGATAAGTTCCTTAGATAGAAAGTATACTGAAGTGTTACTTCTTAATCTTTTAAATCCTCTAAACAATGGAACTTCTTCCTTTGATCTATTTTTGCCCTATGGTCACCTCTCTCATCCATAAATCTAAACTGTGTACCTTTTAGAGCCACCTTACAAGTTCATTTACAAAAGGGGAAAATCTTAAGATAAAAGGAATAAGTAAACCAGCTCTTTGTTTTGCTTAAACTTTGAAATGGGATATAAGTTAAGTCCTGTGAGCAATATAACATGAAAAATCACAAAATCATATCTATCTATATCTACCTATCTATCTATATCTATCTATCTATCTATCTATCTATCTATCTATCTATGCATCTATCTATCTATCTATCTATCTATCTATCTATCTATCTATCTATCTAGTTAAATTACTCAAATGCTCTTCTCTCTCTTGAGAAGCCCATGTCTATATCTTGGACATGTACTATTATTATTTTATTAAGAGTCTGTTTTTTCTCTCTAAATGCCCAGGCTTAAATCTAAAGCATGTACTATCTCTTGTTCCTAATTAGTAAACTCATTCACTTTGTTTTACTCTGACTTGTCCCAAAATTGTTTTCTGTGAAGGAGCCAAGGACCCAAAAGAGGTCCGTATGTCGGGGCTGGGATTTAGCTCAGTTGGTAGAGCACCGCTCTGCAGTCTCTGAGGTCCCAAGTTTGATTCCCAGCACAGCAAAAATGGGAGAAGGACGTGGCAACCCACTCCCAAGGCAATCCCGAAAACAATCTGCCATTGAAAACCCTATGAGGGTCTCTATGAATTGGTTACGACTCGATGGCACCTAACAACAACAACAACATGTAGGGGAAGTCCTCAGGCTACAGGCATCAGTACAGGACTACATCCCCCCACTGCCACTGACAATATGAGAACATCATTGACAACATATATTTACTTTCTTTTCCTTCTCCCATAGCATGGGGTAGAGTAGTTCTCTTAATGATGACAGGGAATTATGATAGACACACTGAAAGTGAGATTATGATAATAATATTAAAAATTAAATGCTAAAAATTATTCTTTGAAATAACATGTATATAAAAGCTATATTTACTGGTTTTAAAAATCAGTTTAATATTTTACTTAGCTTGGCCTAAGTACAGTTCATTGTAATATACAGATTTTAACATATGTTCTAGGTAGTATACTTAAAAGATCATATTTCCTGTGAGAACACATTCACATTTTATTACATAATAGTACCAAATCAGGTCACGTGAATTGCAAAAACTAAACTAACAATAGAGGAGAAAAAATTATTGAAGAAATGCATATGAAAGTGAACACAGAGGGAGCAGGAGAAGGCAGGAACAGCTATCACACCAAATGCAGCCCTAACAACTATGAAATAAGAAAGAATAGAAAGGGAGGCTAGCAAATGTCCCTGGCTGCAGCACAGGTCTCTGAATATATTGGCAGTCAATCAGTGGAGAGTTACCAGCAAAAGCTGGGCATTAGTGGGATTTCACTGCGTATATTTCCAAACTCTGTAAAGTACTGCCATAGTGAGTTTTTTATTTTTGTGTTATCACTGTATTTATTTCCTGCAGCTTCACTAGATAATTTTTCCAACTTTGTTAAGATATAATTGACAAATAAAATCGACAAAGATAGCACGTATTCAAGGTGTAAAGCATGATGATTTGATTTGCATATACATGTGTAATGTTTATCACAATTAAGTAAATTAGCACATCCTACATAATACACAGTTGTTGTTGTGTGCAGGGTGAGGGAAAGAACATATCAGATCTTCTCTCCTAGCAAATTTCAAGAAAATTGTAGAGAATTCTTAACTATCATCACCATGTCATTTACTAAGAAATGGGAAAATGGTAATCAATTAATAGAAACATAGATATTAATGTCTAGTGGGAGATGCTTTTATTTTTCGTTTTTCTTTGTTTGCCCTGTAATACCTGGCTCTTTCTAATTTTCCATGAATTTTGAATCAATCTACCAATCTTTGCACAAATGCAGGTGAGATTTGATTATATTTCATTCAAAATACTAAATAAAATTGGGACAATTATCACCTTTATACTGTTGGTTTTTCAACAGACAAACTATCCATCTTTTATTTAGATAGGTTTAGCTTTCCGCCCTGCACAATGGCACATGCCTGTAAAGCCAGCAACTCAGGAGGTGGAGGCATGAGGATTTCAAGTCTGAGACTAAAGGTAGCCTTCATAACTTAGTGAGACCTTGACTCAAGTAAAAAGTAAAAATGGGCTGGGGATGCAGCTCAGGGTAGAGCATTTGTGTGAGGTCCTGGTTCAAACCACCAGTGCTGAAAATAAAAACCTTACCTATATTTTTGTAATTTCCTGGACAGAGAGTTTGTATATTTTCTACTAGATTTATTCCTGCAAATTTGGACTTCTTGATTTTTATTACATCTTATTTGATACTTTTTGATTAAAATATACTTGAATAAAACAATCCTCCAATTAGTGTCACATAGTGAGAATAGACTATCAAGTCTTTCTTCTCAGCAGTAGGAATAGAAGGATTTGTATTTTGTCATTTTTTTCTTTCTGTTATTAAAAGATTCCAGTATATAACCTAGTCTGTCATCTTCCATGTTGTTTATAGCTATACTACCCTGGCATCTGATCTCATCAAATCTTGGAAGCTAAGTAGATTCTGGCCTGGATAGTTCTTGAATGGGAGACCACCTGGGAATACTGGGTGCTGATTGAGAGAAGGATCCCGCAGCCAACTCCTGAAACAATCATCTATTGAAAACACCATGAATAGCAGAGAAGCACTGACAATTGTTCCAGTATGGAACATTGTCAGGTAGTGTTTCATCTGTTGTACATATGGTTGCTATTAGTTGGACCTGACTCTATGGCACCTAACAACAATATTAACAATCTTCATATATTCAATGACATGGCATTTCCAGAAAGAGAAATAAGGTTGTATTGGAAAATTTCATTACTGTAATTGCATCTTTTTTCTTCCTAAGCCAAACAAAATCCACAGACCAGGGATTTTTGTAGGTCAGCCTACTGAATAATTTTTTTTCAAGTTTAAAAAGATGTTTATGAAACAGGTCAAGCATGAAATTAAAAGTATATTTTAAATGAGGCCAAAATTTTATCCCCTAGTCTACCTCCCTAATGAACTCTGCTTCATTGAATATTCTAACCCAACTCACTAATAAAGATAATTTATTGACAATGACATTTTAGCCTTACTCAAATAATTCACAGCAAGTTTTTTTAAAAACATTGTATATTGTATAGCTATGAACTCTATTGTCCAATTCATATTAGAATGTTTAAGCCTCAGCTGTGAAATTCCTTTATTTACCCACAAAGAATTTAACATTCTGAATAAGCAAGTTCCTAAGAGCTGATATGATGATAATGAGGTGGCAAAACTCTATATGTCTATCCAAGTTCCCTTTATCCAATCTGATTTAACACATCTATTATATGCCATCAAGTTGGTCCAACTCATAGTAGCCCTATGTAAAACAGAAGGAAAAACTGTGCCATGCACATGACCATTTTTATGTTTAACTCCATTGTTGCAACCACTGTGTCGATCCATCTAGTGGAGTTTCTTCCTTTTCTTTTGTTGACCTGTCACTCTCCTAAACATGATATTCTTCTACAGGGCTTGGTCCCTCTTGACAATATGTCCAACAAACATAAAACAGTCTACCCATCATTACTTCCAAGGAGCACTCTAGTTACACTTTTTCTAGGACATATCTGTTTGTTCTTTTGGCAGTCCGTGCTATATGTAATATTTGTCTCCAGCATGACAATTCAAAATCATCAGTTCTTCTCCTATCTCCCTTATAAGATGTCAAGATTTCATAAGCATAGGGTGTGACTGAAAATATTATGGCATGAGTCAGACACACCTTCATCTTCATTGTGACATCTTTACTTTTCAACACTTTAAAGAAGTCTTTTGCAGCAGCTTTTCCCATTACAATGAGTCTTTTAAATTTTTGATTTCTGCTTCCATGGATATTGAATATAGTACAAAATAAAACAAAATCTTGAATAGCCTCACTCTTTTCTCAATTTCTCATGAAGTTGCTTATTGACCATACTGAAGGTTGTGTTCTTGGATCTTCATCAGCAAATGTTTCAAATCATCTTCACTTTTAGAAAGCAAACTTGTGACATCTGCATAGCAGAGAGGCTTCCTCCAATCCTGATGCTACATTCTTCTTCATGAAGCCCAGCTTCTCAGATTATTAGCTGAACATAGAGATTTCAGAAGTAAGGTGAAAGGATACAGCCCTGAATCACACCTTTCCTCACTTTAAACCAAGCACTGTTTCTTTATTGTTTGGATGACTGTCTCCTGGTCCATGTACAGATTCTTCATGAGTACAATTAAGTGTTCAGGTATTCCCACTGTTTGCAATATTAGCCATAATTTACTGTGATCCTCACAGTAAAATGCCCTTACATAATGAATAAAACAGAGATAGACATCTTTATTGTATTCTGTACTTTCAGCCAATAGCCATCTGCCATCAACAATAATGTTTCAGCTTCTACAACCTCTTCTGAATCAGGCTTGATTTTCCAGAAATTCACTGTCAGTACACTGCTGCAGTAGCACTTGAATATCTTAGCAAAACATTAATTGCATGTGATACTAATGATATTGTTTGATAATTTCCACATTTGGTTGGATTCTCTTTCTTGGGAATAAGCTCAAATATGGATCTCCTCCAGTCAGTTGGCCAGGTAGCTGTTTTTCAAATCTCTTGGCACAGAAAAGTAAACACCTTCAGTGCTGCATCTCTTTGTTGAAATATCTAAATTGACATTCTATCAATTCCTGGAGCCTCTGGTTTTGCCAATTCCTTCAAGGCAGCTTCTACTTTGTCTTTCAGTACCATTGGTTCTTGATCATAGGCAACCTCTTGAAATGGTTGATCCTCCACCAATTTTTTTGGTGTAATGACTCCATATTCCTTCCATCTGCTTTTGATGTTTCCTCTGCCATTTAAAAATTTCCCTGTAGAATCCTTCACTATTACCTCTTGAGGCTTGAATTTTTCCTTCAAATCTTTAAACTCTAGAGAAATAGCACATGTTCTTTTCTTTTGGTTTTCTATCTCCAGGTCTGTGCACATGTTGTGTAATATTAGATTTTTGCCTTATTGAGCTGCTCTTTGAAATCTGTTTTGTTCTTTAACTTCATTGTATCTTTCATTTTCTTTGGCTGCTAGATGTTCAAGGGCAAGTTTCAGAGTCTTTTTTAACATGTAATTTGGTCTCTTCATTTCCTGTCTTGTAGTAACCTTTTGCTTTTCTTATGAATGATGCCTTTGATGTCATGCCACAACTCTACTGGTCCTCAATTATCAGTGTCTAATGCATCAAATTTGTTCTTGAGATGAATGACTCTACTTTGAGGAGGCAACTCTTCCCTAGTCACCTTTTGAGTATCTTCCAACTCTGGGGGCTCATTTTCTGGCACTATATCTGACAGTGTTTCTCTGCCACTCATAGGGTTTTCCATGGCTAATTGTTTTGGGAATGGGCTGTTTGGTCCTTCCCCCTAGTTTGTCCTCACCTGGAAGTTGAAACCTGTCTACCATGACCCTGCTGGTATCTATAAACTAGTGGCATAGCTTAAAGTATCATAGCAGCATGCAAGCCCCCACAGTATGGTGAGCTGACAGAGAAACAGATCTACTTAGACATATTATTCAAAAATGTCTACATGAATATTTTATATAATTTATTTGTGGACTACTGTGCATTGCTTCAGTTATATAATATCATTATTGTTACTGTTATACAACAGACATAGCTATCTCTATACTGTTAATTTTTCAATATAGAAGCAGAGTAGGAAATTAAAATTCTTATAATTAAAACATCATATTGGAAATTAAAGCTCCTACAATGTTTTTTTTTTCTGTGGTCCTTTCTATTTTGCTCACTTGTAATCAGACTTCTAACTTTATCAAATACATCCTGAAACATTTTCCAAGAAAACAAGTATAACTTATTCAACACTGTTCTTTTTGTACTGGGGGCTTGAATTCAGGGCCTCACAAACATGCTAGATAAGTGCTTCAGCACTGAGCTACATCATTACCCATTTAAAAAATTTTACCTTGAGGTAGGGTCTCACTCAATTGTGCAGGCTGCCTGTGGCCTCCAACTTGTCATCTTTCTGCATCAGCCTCTCAAGTTGCTGGGATTAAAGATGTGTACTATGGTGCTAGCTCATTTTTCTTTATTTTTCTTGTAGTACTTGTGGGTTGAACCCAGGGCCTCAACATACTTTGTAAGGGCTCTAACACTAAGCTGCACCCCCAGTCCATTTATTTTATTATTATTATTATTATTATTATTATTATTATTATTTTAACCTTGAGGCAGTGTCACACCAAGTTACATAGGCTACATATTGCTTCTGGCCTTGAACCTGCTATCCTCCTGCCTCTACTTCTGGAGTCCCTGAGATTACAGGTGGGCTCCATCATGCCCAGCTCATTTAACACTTCTACTTATGAATTATCTAAATAACTGAAATCTTTTATGTGCCCATTTAAAAAAAAAAAAGTACAATGATTTAATGGGATTCTGCACAACCAGTCAACATCCCATTTTATTTAACTTAAGCAAAACCGTGTGTCCTCATTGTTATTGCAAGACATGGCATGAGAAGTTATATAGATATAGAAAGAAAAAAGAGATGAGAAAAACATTTTAAAATTTCATCTTCAACGTGATTCATACAATTAATTCATCCAGGTATTCTTGGTCCACACATGAAAGATTGAACTCATTTTGGAGAATTATTTTTCCCACAAACTTAAATGTAGTATCACTCCTTTCACCAATGAGAAGAATGTAGAGGGTAAAATAGACTAGCCTAAGGAATTCAATTTTGTTGTTGTTGTTAGGTACCTTCGAGTCGGTATCCGACTCATAGCGACCCTCATAGGGTTTTCAATGGCTGGCTGTTTCGGGATTGCCTTGGGAGTGGATTGCCAGGTCCTTCTCCCATTTTTGCGGTGCTGGGAACTGAACTCGGGGCCTCAGAGACTGCAGCGCAGCGCTCTACCCACTGAGCTAATAGAACAAGGAAACACTGAGTGGTTTAAAGTTGAGAAAGGTGTGCGTCAGGGCTGTATACTTTCACCCTAACTCTTCAATTTATACGCTGAGCAAATAATCCGAGAAGCTGGACTTTATGAGGAAGAACGTGGCATCAAGATTGGAGGAAGACTCATTAACAACCTCCGTTATGCAGATGACACCACTTTGCTTGCTGAAAATGAAGAGGATTTAAAACATTTACTAATGAAGATCAAAGATCATAGCCTTCAATATGGGTTACGACTAAACATCAGCAAAACAAAAATCTTTACTACTGGGTCAGCACGCAACTTCACATTAAATGGAGAAAAGATTGAGGTTGTCCAAGATTTTACTTTGCTTGGCTCTATAATCAATACCCGTGGAAGCAGCAGTCAAGAAATCCAAAGACGCATTGCTCTAGGAAAAGCTGTGGCAAAAGATCTCTTTAGAGTATTGAAAAGCAAAGATGTCACATTGAAGACGAA
>VMDO01038946.1:0-13076 GCA_007922755.1 Pedetes capensis
TGTCTTTTGATTTCTTGACTGCTGCTTCCACGGGTGTTGATTAGAGAGCCAAGCAAAGCAAAATCTTGGACAATCTCAATCTTTTCTTCATTGATTGTGAAGTTGTGTGCTGACCCAGTCTTAAGGATTTTTGTTTTGTTGATGTTTAGTCATAACCCATATTGAAGGCTCTGATCTTTGATCTTCATCAGTAAATGTTTTAAATCCTCTTCACTTTCAGCAAGCAGAGTGGTTATAACGCAGGTTGTTAATGAGTCTTCCTCCAATCTTGATGCTGTGTTCTTCCTCATAAAGTCCAGCTTCTCAGATTATTTGCTCAGCGTATAAATTGAAGAAATAGGGTGAAAGTATACAGCCCTGGTGCACAACTTTCTCCACTTTAAACCATGCAGTGTTTCCTTGTTCTATTCAAACAACTGCCTCCTGGTTCATGTACAGGTTTGTCATGAGGACAATTAGGTGTTCTGGTATTCCCATTTTCCAAAGTGTTATCCATAATTTGTTATGATCCACACAATCAAATGCTTTTACACAGTCAATAAAACATACACAGACATCTTGCTGATATTCTCTGCTTTCAGCTAATAGCCACCTGACATCAGCAATGATGTCCCTGGTTCCCCACCCTCTTCTGAATCCAACTTGATTTTCCTGTATTTCCCTGTCTATGTACTTCTGCAGTCGCTTTTGAATGATCTTTAGTAGAATTTTGCTTGTGTGTGATATTAATGATATCATCTGATAGTTTTCACATTCATTTGGATTCCCTTTTTTTTTATCTCTTCCAGTCAGTTGGCCAAGTAGCTGTTTTCCAAACCTGTTGGGACAAACATGTTAACACCTCCAGTGCTGCATCTCTTTGTTGAAACATCTCTAATGGTATCCCATCAATTCCTGGAGCCTTGTGATTTTCCAGTTCTTTCAAGGCAGCTTCCACTTTGTCCTTCAACACCATTGGTTCCTCTTCATATGGAACCTCTTGGAATGGTTGGTCATCTACCAATTTTTTCTTGTATAATGACTCTGTGTATTCTTCCCATCTTCTTTTGATGTTTCCTGCATCACTGAATATTTTCCCTGTAGAATCATTCACTACTGCCACTTGAGGCTTGAATTTTTTCTTCACTTCCTTAAGCTTGAGAAACACAGAGCATGTTCCTCCCTTTTGGTTTTCTGCCTCCAGCTTCTTGCACATGTCATTATAATATTTGTTTTTGTCTTCTTGAGCTGCATTCTGAAATCTTCTGTTTAGTTCCTGAACTTCATCACGTCTACCTTTTACTTTAGCTGCTGGACATTCAAGGGCAAGTTCTCCTGTCTCTTTTGGCATGTAATTTGGTCTTTCCCTTTTTTCTTATTTTTTTAAGAAGTTTTTGCTTCCTTATTTAATGATATCTTTTATGTCATGCCACAACTCCTCTGATCTCCTATCATTTGTGTCTAATGCATGAAACCTATTCTTGAGGAAGTCTCTGAACTCAGGTGCAATATACTCAAGGTCATACCATGGCTCTCATATACTTGTTCTAATTTTCTTCAGCTTCAGTTTGAACTTGCATGTGAGAAGTTGATGGTCTGATTCACAGTCAGCACTTGGTCTTGTTTTGACATTTTGTACAGAGCTTTTCCATCATCTCTTTCAACATATGTAGTCAATTTGATTCCTGTATGTTCCATCTGGTGAAGTCCATGTGTGTAGTCTCTATTTATGATGTTGTAAAAATGTATTTGTAATGAAAATGTCATTGGTCTGACAAAATTCTTTCATGTGGTCTCCAGCTTCGTTTCTGTCACCAAGACCATATTTTCCAACTACTGGGCCTTCTTCTTTGTTTCCAACCTTTGTGTTCCAGTCACCAGTGATTATCAGTATGTCTTGATTGCATGTTTGATCTATTTCAGATTGCAGAAGCTGATAAAAGTCTTCCCTTTCTTCATTTGTGGCTTTAGTGTTGGGTACATAAATTTGAATAATAGTCATATTAACTGGTCTTCCTTGTAGGCATATGGGTATTATTCTATCACTGACAACATTGTGTTTCAGGAAAGATCTTGAAATGTCTTTTTTGATGATGAATGCGACCCCATTTCTCTTTATTTTATCATTCCCAGCATAGTAGACCATATGATTCTCTGACTCAAAATGGCCTATGCCAGTCCATTTTAGCTTACTGATGCCTAGAATGTCAATGTTTATGTGCTCCATTTCTCTTTTAATGATTTCTAATTTCCCGAATTCATTCTACATACATTCCATGTTCCAATTATTTGTGTATGTTTACAGTTGTTCTTCTCATTTTGAGTCATGCCACATCAGCAAATGGAGGTCCCTGGGGTTTTACTCCATTTCTCTCCTCATGGTAGACTCTACTTTGAGGAGGCAACTCTTCCCCAGTAGTCTTTTGAGTGCCTTCCCACCTGGGGGGCTCATCTTCTGGCACTATATCTGACAGTGTTTCTCTGCTATCCATAGGGTTTTCAATGGCTAGTTGTTTCGGGAGTGGTGCGCCAGGTCTTACTTCCTAGTCTGTCTTAGTCTGGAAGCTTAGCTGAACACCTGTCCACCATGGGTAACCTTGCTCATATCTGAGGTATCAGTGGCAGAGCTCTCAGCCTCATCACAACACACAAGCCCCCCAGTGCAGCAAACTGACAGACATATGGAGGCTCATTATCTAAGAGCTGTTATATATTAAATTTGATTTAATATATATTACAGACCGGGAAGTACTAGATTTTCCATAAATAATAAATATATAAATAATCCAAAATTTAAAAATGTCTGGACTTGTGGTAACTAATATAAGCAAAAGTCTACTTTATTAAATCAAATTTTAGCTTATGTTCTAGAAGTGACATTTGCTAGAAGTCTGACCTTCAGGTAAATTTATATAAGTACAGTTGCTTTATCCTCTAAATGAGGTATCATCAATTCCTTTTGAAGTGAGGTTTTTTGCTCTCATAAAGAAAAATGTGTAAACACACAAATTGGTATTATTTCACATTTCACCCCAGAGCAATGATTTTGATCTATGTCAGTTCTAGTAAAGATTTCTCTCTCAAAGGAATCCTCAAAGATTTTTCCATATTCTCAGTATGTAAGAGAATGGTTTCTGGCCATGATGAAAATAACCATTACACAAATGCAAGCAATGCATTGATGAAATACACTTCCCTTCACTCCTGTGAGGCATCATGTGTGTTCCCAAAGTTTCCTCTAATGTCATGCCCACCTGGTCTTTGATATAGTAAGCAAAACAGAAATCAAGTAAAAGCATCTGCATTTTAAATGTTTTCCTTGTTGCTAGGTCCATGACAATTGTTCAAATTGTAAGGATACTCACACAAAATCTCAATTTGTATATCGGAAATATCTATGGACAAGGGCCCCATACCTGTGTTCTCTAGGTGGATGACTGTCATTGTAATTTGAACTAAATCCCTGAGACACTCAGAACTTTGGAGGAAGTTTGTATTCCCTACATACCACAGAAGGCAAGTTGAATAACGACATTAAATTTAAGGTATATTTATTCAATAACTCAAATTCTTATGTTGGCTAATAATTCCAGTGAATGATTCCTCATAGCTTTTACTTTTATCTTTACAGAATATTGCGGTTAAAATAAGTGGTACATTCAATTTCAGATCTACTCATAGGTGGCCCAGTAGTTAAAAGGTCAATATAATCAGCATATAGAGAGGCATCTTTATATTTCTTAGTTTTAGAAAATATCACTAAAAACTACATCATCAAAATTGAACTAATTATTTAAAAGAGAGTTATTTGTGCTCCTTTGTGTTGCTCATTTCTGGTATGTTTACTGTCTTTGCCATGATTCAGTTTAAGATATATATATATATATATATATTTTTTTTTTGAAGCCACTGTCTGAAAAAGTAAACCTATACATTACAAAATACATTATATTTTATAAAGGTGGAAATGCAAGCACTGAAGTGAGTCATCACTGCTAACCAAGATGAATGTATTAATTTACTAACAAAATTATTTATAAATCAAATAAGACCTTCCCTTTCCTCACTTTAGGGAAAGGATTATGAGTAAATCATATTACCTGTTTAAAAAGAAACTAATTGTTTTTGTAGACAAACATGTAAACAAAGGTTTGTCATTTTTAGTGCTAATTGCTATGTAACAACAAAGGTTATGTATATTGTTGTTGTTTGGCTCCATAGAGTCAGGTGCAAATCACAGCAACTCTGTGTACAATAGAACAATCAATCCCCATTACTGTGCCTGAAACATGATCTTTTCTACGTTTAAGCCCATTGATGCAACCGATGTGTCAATCCATCTAGTTAAGGATATTCCTTTTTTCATTGACCTGCCACTCTAACAAACATGATGTTCTCTTCCAGACATTGATTGCTCCAGGCAACGTGTCCAAAATACACAAGATGCAGTCTAGCCGTTCTTGGTTTCAAGGAGCACTCTGGTATCACTTCATCTAGGATGGATCTTTTGGTTCTTTTGGCAGTCCTTGGTATATTTAATATTCATCACCAGCATGATAATTCAAAAGCTTCAATTCTTTTCCTGTCTCCCTTATTCAATGCTTGTTGTTGTTGTTATGTGTCGTCCAGTCATGTCCGACTCATAGCGATCCTCATAGGGTTTTTAATGGCTGATTGTTTCAGGATTGCCTTGGGAGTGGATTGCCACATACTTCTCCCATTTTGCAGTGCTGGGAATCGAACTTAGGACCTCACAGACTGCAGAGCAGTGCTGTACCAACTGAGCTAAATCCCAGCCCATTCAATGCTTAGCTTCCACAATCATATTATGTGACTGAAAATACCATGACATGAGTCAGGCACACCTTTATCTCCAATGAGACATTAGTTTTCAACACTTTAATAAAGAGGTCTTTTGCAACAGCTTTTCCCAACACAAGGAATCTTTTGATTTCTTGATTGCTGTTTCTACTAGTGTCCATCATAGAACTAAGTAAAACAAAATGTTAGAAACATCAATCTTTTCTCTATTTATCATGAAGTTGTATATTGACTCAATTGTAAGAACTTTTGCTGATGTTGAGGCACAATCCATATTGAACTTTATGTTCTTTGATCTTCCCCACTAAATGCATCAAATCTTCTTCACTTTCAGCAGACAGAGTTGTGTCTTCTGCATGACAGGTTGTTAATGAGTCTTCTCCCCATCCTAATGCCATGTTCTTCTTCATATAGTACAGATTCTCAGACTATTTGCTCAGGAGAGATGTTGAAGAGGTATGGTGAAAAGATACAGCACTGATGCACAATTTTCTTGATTTTAAGCCAGGTAGTGTTTCCTTATTCTGTTCAAAAACTGTACCATTGCCCATGTACAGATTTCTCATAAGTACAAGTGCTCTGGTATTCCCATTCTTCACAATGTTATCCATAATTTATTGTGACCCACAGGGTCAAATGATTTTGCATAGTTAATAAAACATAGACATCTTTCTTGTTTTCACTCTTTTCAGCTGATAATTATCTGACATCGGCAATGATGTCCCTGTTTCCTCTCCCTTTTCTTAATCTGCCTTGATTTTCTGGTGGTTCCCTCTCTCTATACTGCTGTAGTCACTTTGAATGATTGTCAG
Source organism: Pedetes capensis (assembly GCA_007922755.1). Classification (NCBI taxonomy): domain Eukaryota; kingdom Metazoa; phylum Chordata; class Mammalia; order Rodentia; family Pedetidae; genus Pedetes; species Pedetes capensis. The sequence goes on from VMDO01038946.1 coordinate 5,613, forward strand.
CAAAATTTTACTTGTGTGGGATATCAATGATATCATTTGATAATTTCCACTTTTGCTTAGATCCCCTTTCTTGGGAATAGTCACAGATATGGATCTATTCCAGTCAGTTGGCCAGCTAGCTATTTTACCAATTTCTTGACATAAACAAGTTAGCCCCATCAGTGCTGCATCTTTTTTGTTGAAATATCCTGGTTGTCTATCAATTTCTGGAGCCCTGCCTTTTGTGAATTCTTTCTAGCAAGCTTCCACTTCTTCCATCAGTACTATTGGTTCCTGGCAATATGAAACCTTTTAAAATGGTTGGTCATCCAGTAATTCTTTTTGATTTAATGGCTCTGTGTATTCTTCCCATCTTCTTTTGATGTTCCCTGTTGAATCCTTCACTATTGCCACTAAAGGCTTGAATTTTTTCTTCCATTCCTTAAGCTTGAGTAAAACTGTTCTTCCTTCCTGGTTTCTATCTCCAGTTGTTTGCACATGTCATTATAATATTTAATTTTGTCTTCTTGAATCGCCTTTGAAATCTTCTGTTTAGTTGCTAACCTCATTATGTCTTTCTTCTACTTTAGCTTCCTTCTACTTCCCAAGGGGAAGTTTCAGAGTCCCTTGGACATGTAATTTATTCTTTTCTTTTTTCCTGACTTTTTAATAATCTTTTGCTTGACTCATGAATGATACCTTTGATGTCATCCCAAAACTCATTGGATCTTCTATCATTAATGTCTAGTGCATCAAACTTGTTCTTCAGGTTGTCCCTGAACTCAGGTGAGGTATACTCAAGGTTGTACGATGACTCTCATTCACTTATTCTGATTTTCCTCAGTTTCAGTTTTAATCTGCATATGAGCAGTTGATGTTGTGATTCACAGTCAGCACCTGGTCTTCTTCTGACTTTTGATATTGAGCTTTTCTGTCACCTCTTTCCAAAAAATACAGTAAATTTAGTTCCTGTATGTTCCATCTGGTAACTTCCGTGTGTGTGGTCATCGCTTATGCAGGTGAAAAAATGTATTTATAATGAAAATGCCCTTGGTCTGACAAAAGTCTTCCATGAAATCTCCAGCCTCTTTTCTGTCACCAAGGCCATATTTTCCAAATACTGAGCATTCTTCTTTGTTTCTAGCTTTTGCATTCTATTATTAGTACAACCTGATTGTATGTTCAATCTATTTCAGATTGCAGGAGCTGATAAAATTCTTCCCTATCTTTATTTGTGATCTTACTGGTATATGTGTAAATTTGAATAACAGTCATATTAACTAGCCTTCCTTGTAGGTGTATGGATATTATTCTATCACTGACAGGATTGTACTTCAGGACAGATTTTGAGATGTCTTTTTTGAGGATAAATCCAACCCCATTTCTCTTTAATTAGTCACACCATATATAGTAGAGCATATGATTATCTCATTCACAATGGCACATGCCAGTCCATTTTAGCTCACAGATGCCTATCATGGCAATGTTTATGTACTCCACTTCCCTTCTGACAACTTCTAAGTTTCCTAGATTTATACTACCCATATTCTATATTCCAGTTATTAATGGATATTTACAGCTGTTCCTTCCCATTTTGAGTCATGCTAAATCAACAAATGGAGGTCCGTGGGGCTTTATTTCATTTCTGCCATTATAATAGACTGTACTTTGAGGAGGCAACTCTTCCCCAGTCATCTTTTGAGTGCTTTCTTATCCAGGGGGCTCAATTTCTGGCACTATATCTAACACTGTCTATGTTGCTTATGGGGTTTTCAGTGGCTAATTTTTTCAGGAGTGAGTTAGTCATATTCTTCTCCCTATTCTATCTTAGTCTGGAAGCTCAGCTGAAACTTGTTCACAATGAGTGACCCTGACAGCATATGTAATACCAGTAGAATAGCTTTCAGCATCACAGCAACATGAAGACCCCAGAGTACTGCAACCTGGCAGACAGGTGGGGGACAAGTTTATATTCATTTTATATTCAGTGAAGATTATTACATAGAAAGTGGCAAGGAGAATGACTGTGATTTAATTATTTATATTGTATTGCTTTAAATTTTTGAGGAAATTATCAGTCATCTAATAGGAAAAGAATAAGAAATCAGAATTTTCATACCTTACAGGATTTAGACTTATGTACTACTAGAAAATTTTAATTCTCTTGAATATATAATAATACTCCAGAATTACTTAAGACAAAAATTACCTTGCTTATGTTATTATGTCTACACATCCTTTGTTTTCCATTTTAATTATTCTATTCAAAGGAGAGCAAATATCTATACAGTTATTTTTAACATAGAGAAGAATTGAAATGTAAAAACTACTCAAAATTGTTGTTTATTTAATTATCAATGTAGTCCTGCTATCATATTGTACAAAATATACTTTATAAACGTTAAGTTTATTAATTCCTCTTTTCCCATTATGTTGAAAATTCATATATTTTTGTCTTAATTTTGTAGGCAACTTATTATATTTATTTTCTGAGATAACTTAGCTGATATTTATAGTTTATCTCATATATGTTTAGTTATTTGACTCTTTAACTTTTGTCACTGCAATGTAGGAATTTTATCTTGCCATTATGGATCCTATAACATAAGGTTTTCAATGTCTAATTATTTGGGAACTGGGCTAGTGGGTCCTTCTTAGTATGTCCTAGTCTGAAATCTCAGCTGAAACCTGTCCATCATGGGTGGCCCTGTTGGCATCTGAAATGCCAGTGGCAGAGCTTTCAGTACCACAGCAACAAAGCAACCCCTACAGACATATTGGAGAATAAAAAAAATAGAAACAAATCAGAGTGTTCTGAAAACATCAAAAGTGATTCAAATTGGTTGATAGCCAAAAAATGCAAATGAACTTCACAAGCTGTATTAGCTTTCTCTAGAAGCACAGAACAAATAGAAATACAACTGAAATTTGTTAGACTGGTTAACAGGATCACAGGGTGGGTAGTCTCACCATGAATGTCTGTGGACTAAAGTTTTGCGGAAACTTGTAGCTGCTCAGTCCAAGGAGCTGCAAGCCTCAGAACAAGGGGGAACAAAGATGCAGCAGCAGCTCAAGGTTGAAGGTCTGGAGCAACCTGGACAGTCTCTGCTTTGAATATAGGTTCAAAGGATGATGAATCTGGCATCTGATATTCAAAGGCAATGGCAACAGCAAAAAACCACACTCTTAAGAAAAATCTACCTTATGTGCAAATATGAACTTTCCCTTAAGTCCACTTTTGATTTCTTCTAGATCCCCAGCTACTGGGTGGTGCTATGTACATTTAGGGGAGATTTTCTTCCTCAATTCCCTTACTCACTTGCCAATCATCTCTGAAAATATCTACCCACACACCCAGGAGTGTGCTATATCAATTTTCTATGTGGCTGTCCATCCAGTCAAGTTGAAATCTCAGATTAAATATCTCACAAACACTTAGTAATTTGTGCTTTGTATATGATGGCAAAATTGAAGAAATATTAGAATGTCATTTGTTTTTAGGCATTTAGAAGAAATATACCTAAATATTGCTGTCCCTGTGATCATGTACTGGTATAGATTAATATATATATATATATATATATATATATATATACATATATATATATATACCCTTTATACATAACTGATATATATATACATCAGTTATGTATAAAGGGAATATTTATATATATAATATATATTATATATTATATATATCAGTTATATATATATCAGTTATGTATAAATAACTGATATATATATAACTGATATATATATATATATATATATATATGAAATTGTTCTAAACCTGAGCTGTACCCACCCATAAATTTTTATTTTTACTTTAAGAAGAGGGCCTTGCTAAATTGAGCAGGCTATCTCTAATCTGGAACCAATGAGTTTCCTGCCTCAGTTTCCCAATTCACTAGAATTATAAGTGTTTGTCACATTACCAGCTACAATCAGTAACTTTTATAGATACTTGAGAGTATTCAAATCAGACTGAAGCTGGGGAATATATAATTCTGAGTCATGTACCTTACTAGATGATGGTTACTTGGTTGGTAGGTGCCCATGAGTTGTGTGCAACTCACAGCTACCCTCAGAGCCTTTTCAATGACTGATTGTTTCGGGATTGCCTGAGGAGTGGATTGCCACACCCTTCTCCAATTTTTGTTGTGCTGAGAATTGCACTTGTGACCTCAGAGGTTTCAGAGCAGCACTCTACCAACTGAACTAAACCCCAGCCCTACTAGATGATATCTAGATTTAACTGACTTTTTTTTTCATATTCAAGACTGAATCCATGGCCAAGAATGTGCAAGGCAAGCCCTTTACCACTGAGCTGCAACTCTATTTATTTAGAGACAGGGTCTTCCTAAGTTTCCCAAGCTGACCTTGGACTTGCGGTGTAGGCCAATGAGGACTTGAATTTGTTATCCTCCAATCTCAATTTCTTAATTAGCTGGGAAAACCGGCATGGACTGCCATGCCTGGCTTTAACTGACCTTTGCTGAGGGCACTTTGTAGTCTACTGGACACATAGACCATATAGCTAAGCAGGAGTTAAAGCTTTACTAGGTAAAGAGAATGTAGGTCAGAGTTTGGAACTACAGACTAATTAGACATTAAAGGAAAGGGGAGACTACAGAGAAGTCATGCAAAATATGAATATAAATTTTCTTACAATCACTCACTGAGTCACAATTTGGGAATACTTTTGGTAAAACAATGGGATCATAGGTGAAAGCAACAGCTGAAGGCTGAATGTCTTGAGTCAAGATTTCAGCAGCTGTTCAGTGCTTCAGAGAGCATACAAGTCCTCTGAGTTTACATTTTAGTAAACAACTTGATCTTCTGACAGAAACCCTAGTGAGCTCATACCTTAGAGAAAGGTGCCATATGTTGAGTTCAATTTGTAGTTCCTCTAATACAGACAAATGACAGTAATCCTCTACTATCAGCCCAGAAAGAATCAAGGTCATCTATCCCCTCCGCCTGAAAGAAACTGTTGTAACCTGAGATCAGAAACACACCAGGAGCAAAAAGCCAATTAAAAGGGAATCTTTGTTGAACTGGCGGCCATGGAGGACTAAGGTCTCTCCAAAACCCATAGATCTGAGGAACAGTTACTGGGGCTTTATAAAGGCAGATTTTGGCAAGCTTACAATCTCCAAATGTAATAAGATTTGTACACAATTTCCAAGTTCCTGATGTGATTTGTACCATGAGGACAGAAACAAAAAAACAAGCAGTTTTATAGCAAGCAATCACTCAGGTAATAATTCTACTGTGCAAGCAGTAGGACCGGTGGCTAACGGGTAATAATTCAGTGTTCAATAATTAAAAATTTAATTGGGCAGGCAGTAAAATCAATCAGTTAAAATTCTTCCAGTATATAGTTTCTCAAGGGACAGAGGTTACCTAAGACAGTGATGGTCCTCTCAACTCAGTGGCCTCTTTACAAAACCATAATTTTTGTAAAAGAATACCACATAATCCAAAATTTGTATAGCATAACATGACAATGGTGTATAAAAATAAATTATGAGAACTTTAGTGAAGCAATAAAGATATAACACATAATCTACTGAAAATAAAAAAAATGAAAACAAATTTTTTAGCATAATAATTAACAGTGATATGAAGAGAACTATGATTAGGTACATTAGATTTAACTATTGAACTGAACTATATAATTAAAATAGTATAAATATTGGAAGGTAAATGGAATTTTTTAATGCTACACATAAAATGAAAATTATGAATTTTTGAAAGAAAACCTCTTTCACAGACAAAGAAAAACACTTTAGATATTCAGTCACAAAAGACAGACTACTTGAAGGAAAAATAGAATTAGAATGATAACTGCAACAATGGCTGAAACTTGGAGTGTGCATATGCAAGGTCGAATTCAAGGAGCATGAAGAAAAGGACATGTACAAACCTGAATAAACTGAATAGAAATTTCAGTGCTGCCTCATCATAGGTGGGAAAAAAAGTCATTTTAATTCCAACAAGATAAAGTAGCTCCATAAATGCCTGGAGTTCAGTACACCTCATGCTAACAAAGCAGTAAATAAATCTACCCAAATATAAGGTCATCAGCCAGTTATGCTTTTGTGTGGTTGAATAAAATATGTTTTGAATAAATTAGTTATAAGAGATATGTATTTGATTTACATATTTTTATTTTACCTAAATCAATCTACTGATTTAAAACACCAGTAAAAACAAAGTTTTTCCCACGAAGTTGCAAACGTATTCTAAGTGTTTTGTAAACATAAAAGACTTAGCTGCGGAAAAAAAATCCAAACCTAAGAAGATGAAACAAAAATCTTTAATTTAAAATTTTTGGAAGATGTACTTTATCTTGTTATAATTATATGACAATAATAATTACATAGAAAAATGGAAAAATGCATCAATTAAAGAGGATGGATCATCCAAATGTAGAATCCATCATATCTACCAGATAAAAGGCCAAGTGATTGTCAAAAAATTTGTCCAAGTATCAAATAAGGAAATGCAAATCTTTAAAACAAAATGAATGCTGAAAAATTGAATATTTGTATTCTGAAATAAGGAAATCTAATTAAATATCTTAAATCACAAAATTATATAATTGTATTTCTTGAGGGTAGCTATATTGTCCATTCCCACTGAGCAAAATTAACTGCTGATCTCAAAAAACGTTCTTGTGTAGTGTTAAATGTTTGAATTATGATAGCAACAGAGGTCAGGTGGGTTGACAGGAGTCTTAGGAGCACAGTTTTTTGATGAGAGATGCTGAAGGAGTATTACACCATCCTTACAAGCAGATTGCCAGTATACACCTATTCTTCTTTGATCTTCAAAATGTCACTCTATCATGAATTGTTCTTGGAGACATATGCACTGAAACATATCATTATCTTATTAGAGAGATTCAAAAGAAATGTTGTTTATATTTGTCGTAGATACATTATTTTCATAAGCTATGTTTAAAATCATTTTTAATATGGTCTTGCATGTGTAAAATAAACTGTTTTCATCAGTAGTATTTTTTCTCCATATAGAATAAAATGAGACTTTATCTCTTTCTCACACTATACATGAAATAAACTTGGAGATTCTTAGGCCTAAACCCAATAATTTAAATTATAAATGCATAAGTAATTTATGGGAAATATGTTTGCCATTTTTGTATGCAAATAATTTGATTATTGAATGCAAAAATAACTATTAAAGAAAAATAGATAAGTAGACTTTATTCATTTTAGTTTTGAAATTTCTAAATAGATTAGAAAATCAAAAGACAGACTGTGGACATGAGATAATGTGAACAACCTATATATTTATAAAACAGTTTTTATCATACACAAAAAACATAAAAATTAATAATAAGCAAATAATGTAATACATACATACAAAAAATAGGCAGATTTTACAAAAGAAAATGATAAACTTGAGAAGATTTTACAAAAGAAAATGTAGGAGAAGTCAATAAGCATATTTACGGAT
>VMDO01038947.1:0-13070 GCA_007922755.1 Pedetes capensis
TTCATAAATTTGAATAATAGTCATATTAACTGGCCTTCCCTGTAGGTGTATGGATATTATTCTATCACTGACAACATTGTATTTCATGACAGATCTTGAAATGTGTTTTTTGATGATGAATGCAACCCCATTTCTCCTTAGTTTATCGATGAATTCCCAGCATAGTAGACCATATGATTTTCTGACTCAAAATGGCCTATGCCAGTCCATTTTAGTTCACTGATGCCTAGAATGTCAATGTTTATGCGCTCCCTTTCTCTTTTAATGATTTCTAATTTTCCTAGATTCATACTACATACATTCCATGTTCCAATTATTAATTGATGTTTACAGTTGTTTCTCCTCATTTTGAGTCGTGCCACATCATCAAGTTGAGCACTGGGGTTTTACTCCATTTCCCTCATCACGGTATACTCTACTTGGAGGAGGCAACTCTTCCCCAGTAGTCTTTTGAGTGCCTTCCAACCTGGGGGCCTCATTTTCCAGCACTATATCTGACAGTGTTTCTTTGCTATCCATAGGGTTTTCAATGGCTAGTTGTTTCGGGAGTGGCTCGCCAGGTCCTACTCCCAGCAAGGTGCTGGGGAGTGTTTAATCCTTTGTACACAGTGTCACTATGAGTAGAGCCCAACTTGATGGCACTAACAGTAACAACAAGTTTGATTGCACATATATTCAGTAAATATTTTTGCATAGTCAATTTTTATAGTCTCTGAAGATAAATATAAACACAAGTTATAAATTTGATATAATTTCCTTCCTTAAAACACTCTCTCCCACAAGCATTACTTATTAAAAATCAAATCTGTGTTCATGTACTACTCTCTCACTGAGACCTATCACACCCACTCTAATTAAAAGTATAATCACTCATTCCCAGCATGGGATACTCCAAATCTCAAAGTTTTCTCTGCTTTATCTTTTTTATCCCTCCTGGGCACTAACAATTTAACATACCATATAATGTACTTGCACTATCAAATTACATGATGTCTATTGATAGACATTCTTTGCCTCCACTTGTTGCTGTCTAGTCCAACTCATAGTGACCCTCATAGGTTTTCAATGGCTAATTGTTTCGGGAGTGGACTGCCACATCTTTTTCCCATTTTTGCTGTGCTGGGGATCAAACTTGGGTCTTCCTAGAGTGTGGAGCAGCAATCTACCATCTGAGTTAAACCCCAGCCCTTGCTTCCATTTAGTAGGGTGCATATTCCTCAAGGGCAGAAATCTATGAGCATTCAACAGTATATCCCAGCTGCCTAGAAAATCGTAGTATTCATAAAATGTCCTGATGAAAATACACTCTCTTAATGTAATCATTAAGCTCCCAAACTCTTCTTTATATAGCATGTTTTTGTGTCTTCTAGAAAAGACGAAGGGTCTCTTTTGCTCTGTCTTTCCATTAAATAAAAAGCTTTGTAAGGCTAGACAAAGCTGTTCACATATTTGTATCTTCCATAGAATTTAATTTACTAGTTTAATAAATAGAAAATAATTATTAAAAATAAATGAGTGAGGATAATGCACTGAAAAGTAATATACAGCAGATACTGTATGTTTTATCTTTTTCCAAATCTCATGGCCCAATTGGGCCTAAGTATGCCATCATTTTGTTCATTTAGTCTTTTTTCTTTCCCCAGTACTGAGGGGTTGAACCCATGGGCTCACACATACCACGCAATTGGTCTACCACCAAGCTGCACTCCTAACACCTTATTTATTTATTTTTTTATTTTGAGATTGGACCTCACTAAGTTTCACAGCTGCCTTTGGCCTTGAACTATACATCATCTTGCATTGGCCTCTTGAGTCACTGGGATTACAGCCATGCAACACAGCTCCACGCTCATTTAGGTCTTTTAAATTTGAATTTAGTGTATCAGAGGATTTTGAGATAATTATAATACAGATACCTGCAGCCATAGCTCTGTGGCATCTAATCCTGTGAGATCTTGGAAGCTAAGCAGAGTCAGACCTGGTTAGTACTTGGATGGGAGATTGCCTGGGAATACCAGGTGCTGTAGGCTTGGGAAAAGGACTCTGCAACCCACTCTCCCAAAACAATCAGCCACTGAAAATCTTATGAATAGCAGAGAAGCACTAACAATACTGTTTCACCTGTTGTACATAAGGTTGCTATGAGTTGGACACTGACTCACCGGCCCCTAACTACAACAATAACACAATACCGATGGCTTATTCTCTCTGACCAGGTCGAATGTATTTGGTATAAACTTTTTTGCAGTCATCCTATAGAATGAAATCAAGTTCTGCTTGGAAGAAAAGGGTTCATGGAGCTGTGGTCTCTGGTACAGGAACACACGATATAAAAGATGTTCTTTTCTTCTTTAGAGTCACAAAAAGCCATTTTAACTTTGCAAAATTTAAAGGTAGACCTGACAAAAATATTGAGCAATTCTCCTAACTTCCTGGCCTAATTAGGCTTTGAAAATTAGTTACAAATTCTCAAACACAAGGCTGTTGCTTTCTGTTTCTTAGGATTCTTTTGTTCTCTTTCACCGTGGGCACTTTTATCCATCAGCACTCAAGCACAGCCTCTGACTTCAGGTGCATTTACCATTTGGGGAATGTGCTGCCCTTGTTTTGTTAGCCTCAGCATTTTCCCCAACCTCACTTTGCCCATGGTGCTTGTGAATATATCACTGTCCACCTCTTTTGCCTTTTATATTTACCGTTGTCTTATGCTTCAGCGTTTCCGATGCCCTTGAGAAGTCGTAACCAGCCTTTACATTTGAAAGAGTGCCAGCTCATTTAATCAGGCCATGTTTCAGAGGCATGGATGAATTTATTCTATCTAGCATTTAATAAAAAATAAATTAAAAATGTGACTGATGCCATGACATGCTTAGCATTACCCTTCCAGGTTTAAATTTGAGTGTTGTCAGTGTCCTTTCTGGTGTGGAAACTGACATGTTATCAATCTAGTGTGTGGGTGACAAGGCCGCTGATGTTTTCCCAAGGCTCTTGTTTAATAATTAATTTTTCATTGCTGGCACGTTCAATAAATGGATTACAAAACTTAAACCCATTTAAGAGGTTTTAGAAATTCATTATTAGTTTTAAAAGATGAATGCACAAATTAACCGTCCCAAGACAGATGAAGCATACCAAATATAGCCAGGTCTTCTGTGGTTTAGCCTCTATTTATGCACATTAAAGAGAAGGGTAAAAAGTCAGTACAGTTTTGTACACAATGTTTCTGAAACAGTGAGGAAGTGATTCTTTTGAAAGAAGACTCCAAAAAGGGAGATCAGATGGCAATGTTCTGCTTTGAACATTCCCCTCTTTGCTGTTGCCCTCTGAAGGCCTCCACCACCTACCTTCTGAGCAGGCTCAGTGCTATTTCTGGAGTCTCAACCTTAGCTCAGGTTTTAATATCATGATTTAGAATTAAAAGAATCTTATCAGTCATCACATCTTAATTTCCTTAAATGAAGTTCAGTGCTGGTTGATAAGCTATTATTTGTCAACTCCAAACATACCAACTTGGTGATTCCCGGACTGGGGTTCTGCAGACTGCACTTCCCCTTTACCATGTGGCTTCCTGTTAGCTCTGCTCATAGCTGATAGCTGCACTAGAGGGAAACTGAATGTAGGGGTTCAGGGGACTGTTGCTTCCTCCTTTGCTGGCTCTCCATTTTACCATTTACCAACCAATGGCAGTGTATCCTGGCAGCAGTCATTCTGTGGTTGCAAAGCTGGTTTCTTTTCTTGGAATCGGTTCAATCAAAGCCCCCACCATTGCCAAGAGTAACCAGGCAGTGTTCTCTTTTGGTATCTGAGTCACCAGTTTTATGGGGGTTTCTGCCAGACTCTTAGTTTCTGATAATCCTGAAACTCTTTCCTCTGTTTTCTAAACTGTGCAGATGGTATTCAGTCTTACTCATAATTTTCTATAACGTTACCTCACTGTGTTTTTATTTGTTTTTCCTTTCCTGCTTTTCTATTCTCATTTTTATTAGTGCCTTTAGTCCTACAACACCTGATTAAAAATTCTTTGTGTTAAATTCTCTCTGTTTAAACAGCTATTAAGATTTCTATTTTCCAGTGGACCTTGGCTGGTTCAAGAGCCATAGACACTCAATCAGTAAAACCAGTTTGTCCTTTGCTTCTAATGGGACTTAATATAATTGAATGATTAGAAAATTTTGATCTTTTTTATCTTATGTCATTTAAAGTATTGCTTATGTGGTTATACATAATTCTTAAAAATGACTTTCTACATCAGATTCTTAGCAGGTTCACTCACAGCTTATTAACTCAATAATTCTTGCATCCCACACTTTCAAGCGTTCCTATGCCTCTCTTTCACTTTAAGCATATGAATTGGAAGGGTAGTATTATGGTATCAACAACTTTAAGAATCTCTGTCCCTATTAGCTGTTGAGTGAGTTTTGGGGTCTGCTAGCTCAGTCTCCTTATTCCTAATCTTTGAAGAAATGAGAAGCTTCAGGTAAAAAGCAGAAGATCTACTCATTGTCCATTAATCTCCTTAATCACAGTACTAACAATTTTACTTTCTGAAATCATTACTTTCACATCATAGTCATTCCTCTAATTGTATTGAAACATAGGCTATGTCAGGAATTATTATAATTCCCTGAAATGAAATTAAACTTGAGAAAACAGCTACAAATATTTAGTTTTAGAAAGCTAGAATGATTGCTGTTGTTGTATTTTTCAATAGTAAATGTTGTCGTTGTTAGGTGCCAATGAGTTGGTATCCAACTCACAGCAACCCTACTTATAACAGGTGAAATATTATTGTCAGTGCTTCTCTACTGTTTATAGGGTTTTTTCAATGGTGGATTGATTTTTGGGAGTGGGTTGCTGGGTCTGTCTCCCAAGCCTACAGCACATGGTGTTCCCAGGCAGTCTCCCATCCAAGTACTAACCAGTCCAGACCCTGCTTAGCTTTCTACATCTGACGGGATTGGATTCCACAGGGCTATGGCTGCAGGCTTCCATAGTAAATATCCAATGTTAATTGAGAAAAATAAGCAAAATCATTTTCTTGGTTAATCATTTTTCAATTTATTACATTCATTTTTTCAACCAATATTTCACAAAAAGTTGCTATGTGTTTTGTGACATAATAACATCAATTAAATATTTTCTGTGGGAATTGTTTGTGGAATCACTCTATTAAATAACTACTGTTCACAATGCTTTTGTTTCACAAGGAAGTTATTTCACAAAGATTGAAAATTGTTTTGTCAAATTTATTGCTCTCTCCTGTAGAATTCATCTACTCTGAAATCTAAATTTTAGTGTTTCAACTTTCATGTAAAGAATTTCCTCCTTTTGGTACATCCAGACATGTTTCCTTCTGTGCTGCTCTTTTATATTTTTACATTTTAGCTCTAATCTATTTCACAATTATGTTTTAGGGGTCAAGACTTTAATGACTAGAGACTTCTACTCTAAAGCTCCGATTTACATACTCCAAAAGACAACCGATAGTCAAAAAGAATGATATACTTTGGCCCTAGATAATTCTTATTGATGAAATTCAGTGGGCTATTTCTCTGCTGTACTGTTTTTCATCTTTACAGGCAGGCATTTTTTATAGTTCAGACTGTTGGTATGACTAGTCCAGACTTGTTTGGGGCTTTATATCTGGAAATAGTCATTAATTAGCCAGTGTTTTTGTACCACCCACTACAGTCATCTAAGAATGTCAGAGAGCTGTGAAGTGGAAACAGAAATTAAGAAGAGCTCTGTAATTAAAAAAACCTTTGTCCTTCAAAAGTAGTATGGTAACATATATTAAAGAATAAATAAAATTAATATGACAAAAAGGCACTAGAGTCAAAGAGAAGACAATTATTTAGATAGAGTTAGGCTGGTGTACTGCCAGCCTAGCTGGCAAATGAGGAAAACAAAAACATTTCTGATGGTATGGCTGTCAAGTTGCCCCATCCTATTAGAGGGAACAGTTTCTCCAAATATGAAGTTCAACTCCTTGCCTGTCCGGAGACATCGACAGTACCTTACTTCCTTTGTACCCCAACCACTATCATAAGGAGGTAAAACACAAAAATACTAAAGATATATAATGAAGGAATGTATTTGTTTTCATAAGGAGATATTTTCCTCCTTTGTTCTCTGGAGTTCTCTGCTTATAACCACTCATAGCTAGACAAAAAGTCATAAAACTTTATGTAAAATTTATTCATACATATCTTAATATATTTCTCTAAATAAATAGCGTTTATGACACTGTCATTTATAACATTAGGCAAAATGCTTATTCTATTAAATACAGATTTAATACTTCCACAAATTGGAAAGATATGATAGACAATTTAAACATCATGTAGCAAAATTACCTATCTTTTCTTGCCTCCAAAATGTTAATGTATGAGACTTCTCTTACTTACCAAAGTTTTTACATCACCTCTTCTTGTTTTCATTTATATATACAATAATGAAACCTAAAGTTCTTAGTAGAAACTTTATTATTTTCCCGTACAGACATTTTATTTCCTTCATGAAAGTATGATTTATTTTCCTTCTGAAATTAAAAACAAATATTCTTTTTTTTTAAATTTGAGTGTTTTTGCTTGTTTTCATGTCATTTCTATTCTTAATATTTACATAATACTATTTCCCAGACTCAACTTTCAGTGAAAATGTTAATGGAATTAGAAAGCAGTTAAAATTGTAATGAATAAATTAATTTGAGGAAAATTGAAATAATAAAGCATACCCAACTTGCTAAACAAGAGTATATCAAAGGCATACTTTAAAAAAAGTATTGGTATTTTGAAGTTTCTTATGAGTTTTTGATATACATTTTTCTTCCTAAGAGTATGTATCATTCAGTTAATGATACAGGAGACAGTTAATTTTGGTAAGATATCATCAGTCATGTACTCTTGATCTACACAAATATTATCAAATGCTTCACAAGGACCACTAACCTTGCCTTTGTCCACTACAATGGGGAAAATGTGCCTCATCTGCTCTTCTCTGCTTATGGTTTATTTAGATAAAATTATGGGCTATACACAGATTCAGGACACTGTTGCATAGAAAAATCAGAAGAAAATTTATTATGAACTGTGGTCAACATGAGATATGTGAGTAGCAAATGGAAGTCAGAAATACACTTGAACACTACTATTATTGAAAACCTTGTGCAAATCTTTTGGAAATTTTCTGGAAAAGAAATTTAATATTAAACAATACCAAGAAAATAAAATTTGCTGAACAGATAAATCTCAGGCCCTATCTTTTTGTATATCCTCTATAATAAATTGACTCTTGACTAGAAAAAGTGTTTTCCTGGTATGAACAAAATGGAAAGTTTTCACCAAAGTTAGGATGAATAGGAGATAAAATGTAGAAATATAGGAAATATATCAGTTATCTATTGAATAATGAGAATATTAAATATAAATAGATATAAATCTTGTTACTTATAAAATATAAGTTGTACAACTTTATTTTGATTTACATATCAAGATATCAAAACGTGCAAGTTTATTATTTTAAAACTCATTCAACTCAGCCAAATTAATGGAGCCATTCACTGGACTATTATCAACATTTGCTAAGGAATTAAAAACTTTGAAAGCAATTACAGAAAAACAAAATATAACAAAACAAGAAAGAAAGAAAGAAAGAAAGAAAGAATACGTTTCCTTCTAAAACAATTAATGTCTATTTTTGCTACAAAAATTACATATACCTATATCACAGTGCAATGGCCTGAAAAATTTATAGTTTATCAGTCTTTGAAATGAACTATTTCAGAATACTTTGTTTCTTCTAATAAATGGCCTAAGTTTCCAGAAGAATTGTAATTTTCAATTGTTCTACATGCTGGTAAAAATGATGTCAGTCTGAAGAAATAGCCCTTCGTGTTCAATATTTTTATGCCTCCATTGTGCTAATGTTTCACTCTGTTCTTTAATATTCTGTGAGAGTCTGAGGAAGTGGCTGCTATACCAAGTGCATAGTCAATTAGACACTCTGTCACATGAAGTGAGAATGTAAATTTTAACAATAATTTAGATATCTAAAATAATTCACAAGTACACAGGATTGTTAGTTCATTATTCATGAATAAAGTGATTTAGAGCTGATGCAGAGATGAAAGTCTTTCTGGTAAAGAGGTTGAGTAAAAAAAAAGACTTAGGGGCATAGAGTAATTTCATAAAGTGCTATTTCTACAATCAGGAAGTGGCATTTATTACTTGATAAAATTAGCTGAGGAATAAATTTTATTCTGTTTCTCAAATAAATGTACCTGTAAGATCATAGGAAGCAAACCATTGGAAAAACAAAATTAAGTTGTAGTCTATTTAAGTGATGCAGCTGGTCTATCCCTAATGACTATTTGACCATTCGATTTCATAAAATCATTTGGGATTTTGGTGAGTGAGATGTGGAAAATATTTCTAGCTAACTTAACAAGTTGTAGCCATAAACTAGTTGCATTGTTTTTAAAATATCCCACATTCAGGTTATTCTGTATTATTTCAATTAAAATCACAGTTCATGATCATGATCAGTTCATGATCTGTAATGTACTGAATATTTCCATAAATATTTATGTACCATAATAGGGAAACAAGTATAGATCTTTAATTCCTGCTTCACAAAATCCCTCCCCAAGGCTCATCTCATTGTTTCTTAGCAATATGTTATGCTCCAAACAACTTTACTGCACAAGAGAATCTGTTCTATACATTAGCAACATTGCATATTATTTATTTTACCTAAACTACTCCTCAGAGTCTCCTCTGCTGTCACATTCAGTAACAATTCTCTGAATAAGGTTAAGGACACCTTTGCTCCACCTAACAATGCTTCTGTGGCATCTGATCCCGTCAGATCTCGGAAGCTAAGCAGGGTTGGGCCTGGTTAGTACCTGGATGGGAGACCACCTGGGAACACCAGAAGCTGTAGGTTTGGGAGAAGGACCTGGCAACCCCCTCCCAAAAATCAATCTGTCATTGAAAACCCTATGCACAGCAGAGAAGCACTGACAATAGTGTTTCCCATTGTACAGAGGGTCACTATGAGTCGGATACCGACTCAAGGGCACCTAACAACAACAACAATAACAATGCTTAAGCTGTTGACAAGTCATCTAATGATGTTGGATATTCATTTCTTCATCTATAAAAGGGAAAAGGAATAGATGAGTTTCTCTATTGCATCTGGCTCTGAAACTCTAATTGCTAATATTCTTTCCTAATTCTTTCATTTATATTCTTGTTTAGCCCCTTAACTTATAGTCCATAAGGGAAATATTGGGGATGGGTTTTAGCTCAATTGGTAGAGTGCTGCTCTGTGCTCTCTGACACTATGGGTTTGATCCACAGAACTGCAAAAATGGGGGAAGGATGTAGCAGCCCACTCATGAAAAGTCCTGAATCAATCAGCCATTGAAAACTCAATGCATAGTAGAGAAACACTGACATAGTGCTGGGCATGGGACCGTATCAGAGAGTATTTCCTTCTCTTGTACATAGGGTCACTTTGAGTTGGACCTGACTTGACAGCACCTACCAACAACAACAACATGGGAAATATTGTATTTCTCATTTTCTAAACTATTTTTAAGCACTTAGAGCACTATGCAGAACAGTGCTCATTAATAATGATAACTCAATAAATATCTCGAAAGTCTGTCATCCATTTTGTCATGGAATGTGGTAAGTTCTCTAACTTCTTTTGAACACAAATTTCACAAACTTGCCAACTGGTACTTGGTGAAGGAAGATTTGTATGGGAAATTCTTATAGGTTTCCTGTTCTTAGAATTTTGAGGGTCATAGGGACATGGGAAATTGGCTATATGTGTGATTTTACCACAAATATCCAAATTTTCCTTGCTTTAGTTGACCTATATTTTTCCCAAACAACTTTAATTTCTTGGAAAGCACAGGATCTTAGAAGTAAAATTTAGAAATAAAATTCCCACTTTAAAATATTCTTCAAATATAATAAAATATCTATTTAGAGTGGAGTTTTAGAACCACTTCCCTTGCTTTAAGTCATGTTTATATTGTCTAACTACTTCATCTGGAAATTATTACTTTTTAATTTATTTTTTATTGGAAATTTTTAATGTACAACTTAATGTGTTTCATTCTGATATGCATTTCATTGTGACATTTCCATATATGTGTTTCATTGTACCTTGCACAGATAACTTCCCCCTTACCCTCTTGTGCACCTCCCCCCCCCACCACCAAAGGCCTCTCTTCCACTTGCATGTCTTTTTGTGGGATTATTTTTCTATATACCCTTGCATCCCAATTAAAAAATGTGGAGCATCTTATCCAATCATGATGAAGTTGTACCATCACAGTTTTGTGATTATACAATTCTTTGCAATATAAGTCTTTACCAAGAATGAGTTAGTTGATTAAAACAATGAGCTGTGTATCATCTTTTTTTCTTTTTATAAATCTATTAGTACAATACACATTAAGTAGGTTGTTGGATGTGGCACTTCACTAGAAAAGTGCAAAACAAGGTCAGATTGGAATGCAGATGAGGTCGTAAACTTTTAAAATACTCAATAAAGCAATTAATGTATCAACAGCATGTGCCATTAAGCAGTAATGTAATGGTGCCACTGATCACACCAGGGTCCTCTGAGTGTTTATAAACAGGCAGGGAAGCTGGGCTTTGTAGACACTTCACAAGAATGCTGCAGACAATTTCCACCAATTAGCCTTGGAACCATTAAAATAATTTTATTTCAGATGTTTTCAAGAGGCTCAAGATATACATATCACAAAACATAGCATGAATGAATAAAATAAAAACACTCAAAATATGTCAGAACCATTTTTCAAAATTTAATTTTTAAATTACAAAAACAATACAAATGCATTGTAATATTTTTAGGTAAAACTGAAGTGTGGAAACAAAAATACAAAATCTCTGACTTCTCTAACATTTGTGGAGGTAGCCACAATTTGTAACTTAGTCTCCCATTGAGGGACTAACCAGGCAGACTCTGCTTAGCTTCTGAGATGAGGTGGAATCAGGTGGTAGGGTGATATGGCTGCCGACTTGGTTTGAATTAGACCCTATTTTTCCCATCTATGCTGTGTAGTTCAGTTATAATACATATGACATATGGTTTGTTATTGTTGTTAGGTGCTGTTGAGTGGGGACAAACTCATAGTGACCCTATGTACTTTAGATGAAATATTACTGGACACTGTGCCGTGCCCAGCACTGTTGTCAATGCTTCTCTGCTATTCATAAGGTTTTCTATTTTTTATTGGAAGTTTTTAATGTATAACATAATGGGTTTCATTCTGACATGTATTTCATTGTGACATTCCCATATATTTGTTTCATTGTACATTGCTCATATAACTTCCCCCTTACTCTCTCATGACCCTCCTCCCTCATCCCCAACCCCTGCCAATGGCCTCCTTTCTACTTGTATGTCTTTTTGTGGGAATTTTTATCTATATTCCTACATCCCAATTTTGATTTAAGTCCAAAATTTTTCTACAGTGATCTATCTTTTTACTTTCTCAGCAGTATTACATGAGTAATCTAGTCTGTTTGCATTATTGCCATCCTTTGGTGTTATTGGCATTATTATTATTATTTCCCATACTAATAATGTTGAGCTGTTTACTTTGAGGCTGACCTCTCCCTCCTTCCTTGCTCCTCGTTGGCTCTCCTCCCTCTCCTGTCTTCTCCCATCATCTCTTCCTTTTGCTAGATCCCTCCCTCCTTCTTTTTACTCCTTAAATCGTCCTTTTTATGCTAAATTTTCATGAGCTTTTTATTATGTTCCAATTTATGTATAGGATTTTTTCCTTCTTTTAAGTTTGATTCAGCTTCCACATATGAGTGAGAACATGTGGTATTTCTTTTTGGGCTTGTGTTTGTTCTCTTAAGAAAATGTTTTCAATGGATGATTGTTTTTAAAGGGGTAGGGATAGTGGGTTGCTGGGTTCTGGGCTTTCCCAGGTGGTCTCCCATCCAAGTACTAACCAGGCCCAACCTTGCTTAGTTTCTGAGATCTGGCAGGGTGGGTCATCCCAGTGGTATGGCGCAGGCATGATATATACCTATCTAATGTAAATGATGTGTACCTCTCTACCATATGTAATAACAAAATCATGCTATATCTATGCTCCACAGGTTTTTTTTTTTTGCCATCTCACTCTGTTATGTTTGTTTTCAAGTTTATTTTGAACCCTTGAGACATTTTTGAGAATGAAGCAAGTCATCTTAGGGAAAAGAAATAAGTAAATGTTCAATAAATTCAAAAATATCATATTATTTTAGGCATTTCAATCCATCATGGTTTTAATACACCATAAGAGTTGAGGGAGAATCACTATTGAAGGTTCACTATAGAAATTTTAATAAGATGTTAAGTTAGATTCCCAGAATGAAATAAGCAGCTAAATGCCATTCTTCTTCACACTGATTCTATAAAGGTACGACATAGTGTCTGGCCTTTATGTCCAATACCATCTTTTAAAGATAGTGTCAGATTATACTGAATTCTTTGGCCCAAATAAAATACATTATTCAGTTGCATTTATATTGTCATTATCATTTATTCATAAGGATGCCAAAGAAAATGCAAGAAATGCTATATCTCTGTTTTGGCTAAGGCAATGAAGAAACAGTGAAATAAAAACAATGTATGAATTTATTCACTTAAAGGTAATACATAGAGCTAAGATGATGGATATAGGGACTATTCAGTGGATGAGGATTTATGGCCAGTCTTAACAATCATTTTCCTGCACAATTTTTTTCTTCCAAATTGTGTGAAGAGGATACAGCATTGCACTGAAAGGAAAAAGTGTGATATGATCCAACTCTTACAGACAAATACACACAAATATACAACCAAATGCATTTATTTTACTAATTTATATGCTTTTTAGTTGAAAGATGATAAGTCATTGTCAGTCAGTCATCCTATAGTCATTATAGAGCTTGAGTAGCACCACTCAATGAGTAAATAAATGTTTTATCAAACATGCAAATAAGCTATGTTGTTGTGTGGTATATATCAAAAGACAACTATAGTCT
>VMDO01038948.1:0-13069 GCA_007922755.1 Pedetes capensis
TACCTGTCTTCCTCAAATTATCCCAAAAAATAGAAAAGGAGGGAAGACTCCCAAATTCATTCTATGAAGCTACCATCACCCTGATACCTAAACCAGGAAAAGATTCATCTACAATAGAGAATTACAGACCCATCTCCCTTATGAATCTAGATGCAAAAATATTTAATAAAATTCTGGCAAACAGTATCCAGCAGCATATGAAAAAGATTATTTTTAAAAAAATCCAGAAAAAATCAGCCATTGAAAACCCTATGTGTCACTGTGAGTCAGACCTGACTTGATGGCACCTAACTAACAATAACAACAATCTTCGAAAGATGTGTCCACCCAGGAACAGGAGGTCTCAAACAGAACCCCAAATGGTCGTGGGCAGAAATGATCCTCATCACAACATATCAAAGTATCAAAAGTACGGGTACATTTACAAACATCCTTCCTCTATCTTTGTACCCTACACCATATTTTCTCTCTTCCTCTATAAGTAAATTTGTGTATGTTTTGGTGTTATCCTTTAATTTTTTCCATATAAAGAAATTGAAAGCGAGGCACCATGGCACATGCCGGCAATCCCAGCTACTAGGGAGGCAGACCCAGGAGAACTGGGAGTTCAAAGACATAGGTAACCTACAAAAGTTCGCATGACACTGTCTCAAAATAAAAATATAAATAAGGGTTTGGCTCAGTGGTGAAAAGCTTGCCTAGCATGTGTGAGGCCCTGTGTTCAAACCCCAGTACTGCAAAAATAATCAAATATTTAAATACATGTCCTCAACTTTATTGCAAAATGAACCATTAAAAAATCTCAGGTTTTTCACTTAGCAGTGTATCCTAAAGATCTTCTGGTGACAATGTACAGACATCTTCCTCATTTCTTTTCCATCCACTTGATATTCCATTATGTGGATGTTATATACAGTATTTTACTCCACATTCCCTTGTATTTCCAGTCTTTTTTATATAAATAATCTAACTTTATCTCTGAAAACATGCAGGGGCTTCCTCCTCCAATCTTTAACTGAGTTGTAAATATGTTTATAAGGAAACTATCTTAGACCAAGAAAAGATCCATCCAAAAGGAGCAGACAGGATATTTCTAAGAATTCAAACAAGTTCAACTAGATCATATTCCCAAAAACTAGAATTCAGAAATTTCCTAACGCACAGAACATTGGATGAAGCACTCAGAAGGATCTTTCCTCAGTATAAGGGGTGAATTAGCTCTAGACCAAAGTGGTTTGATTCTTTTAGTGTCACCTAAAAATCTCAAAAGCAGACCTCAAAATAGCCAACTGTTTACACATATCTGAACTGTGTCCAAGAACAAAGCTAAAGATAGAAATTTTAAAAATCCACAACCCAACTATGTACAATGCACAATATCTGGCATCCAATCGAATAATATAAGGCATGTTCAAAAAGCATGAAAATAAAGCACATAATAAAAAAGAAAACTCAAACAATAGAACCAGCCTTCTAAAGGACACAGATAGTAGAATTAGTGAACAAGGATATTGAAACAGCCATTGCTAAATTACACTTTCACAACCTATCCACAAGGTAATAAAATGGTCTCTTATGTTAACTCAGTCAGAACAAACTTTTGTTTATGTTTGAAATAGACATCAGGAGTCACCATTTTTACTATATGGATAATAAATTGCACCGATAAAAAGCACCATGTATTGAAAAGAACATTCTTTTCCTTTCCAGTCATCAATTCAAGTATTCATATATGAGCAAGTCTCTTTTTTGTTTGTTCTGTTTCTTAATCCATTGTTCTGTCTTTCCACAGATTTTTAACACTGAAAACCCTACAAAGAAAAGTGTTATTTCCAATGTTCCTTGCTGGTAGTCTGTTTCCACTTGGCCCTCGGTTGCTAGGCCATGCTGACTTACCCAAGTCTTTTTCTGCAACCTGGCTTAGAGTCATGGGAACATGAGTAATTACTGTCACGCCTACTCCACATTCACAGGAAACTGTGATGAGAGGGTGATGAGTTTTTCCCCCATCCAACTAGCAATGCTACTCTGCCTTAATGTCCTTTCTCAAAACATAGGAGTTACTAAGACAATATGCCTATACTAGAGCTCTCAGGTGTTCCTCAAGGAATGACATTTCACTTGTTCCTTCCTTCAGACACTCTCAAACTTCATGAGTGAGTTGTTCCCATCCCCTGTCTTTGAAATTTTAGCAAACTCTTGCATTGGTATGTCTAAAATGTTTTCTTCTGAGCCCCAAACCACCTCTAAAGCAACACTTGCAGAAGCTCTTGTAAAACACAGTCACACATTTGTAAACATTCTCTTCAACATCCTGTACTTTTAAAACTCTTTCTAGATTAATTTTTAGCTGTAAAAATTTACAGGGTAACAATGCGATAATTTGATGCATCCATATAGTGTGTAGTGATCAAAACAAGGTAGTTAAAATTTCCATGTCTTTGAACATTTTATTTTTAAGTTTCTGATTAACACATAGTAATTGTGCATAACTATGGGTCACAGTGGGGTATTTCAATACATGTATACAATGTGTACTGTTTAAATCAGGGTAATTAATGTTTTTATTGCATTATACTTCCTGTTGGAGCCTTCCAGCTCCTATCTTCTCCGACTTGAGAGGGAATAGGTGGCATTCTTTGTTTTATCCACTAGGGGTCATTACAGCTCTAATTTTGATATAACTGTAGTTTCTGTGTATTCTCCATTTTCATATACAAACTAGCCCTCTGTACAATTTTAAGCTGTACAAGAATTCTCAGGAATCACAAATTCACCATAATTTAGTATGTTCAATTAAGCAATCACCACTCTAGGAATCTCACTTTATTTTCAAAACTACACACACTCCCATTCTCTATCTACAGCATGCATCTTATTTGTACCCTATTCCATTCTGTAAAGGCCCAAAATGACCATTTCATATACTCACCTTACAGATTGAAATATTAAGCATTTTATATGATGACAATACTTTCCATAGCCCATAAATCAAATATCCTCTCCTTCACTGTATCAGTAACCTTATTAACATTTTTACCATAGTTTTTCCTCTACATTTATTTTTGTAAAAATCTTTTCTGAATCCCTAATTACTGTCTCTTTAGAATGATGTTTTTGAAGCTTCAAGCGTGAGTGCCAATAATGAAATCAACCTCTCCTTAGTAAAACAGCACTGCAGCTATCGTACTATGTCATCCGAGCCCATCGAATTTCAGAAGCTAAGCAGGGTCAGACCTGGTTAATACTTGTATAGGAGACCGCCTGGGAACACTAGGTGTTGTAGGCTTGGGAGAAGGACCCAGAAACCCACTCCCCCTGCAAAAAAAAAAAAGTGAGAGAGAGAGAGAAAAAATCAACCATTGATAACCCTATGAAAAACAAAGAAACATGACAATAGTGTTTCATCTGTATGTAGGGCCACTATGAGTCAGACACCAAATCAATGGCACCTAACAACAACAATCAAACAGCATTATATATCAGTAAAGAAAGCCAATGTCAACAAAATAAGTAGAAACTTTAAGTGTTATTTTTCAAATGTTATTCCCTTCCTCCAGTGTATATTATTAACATCCCTTTTAAATAGCCCTTTGTTAGTTTGCTATGGGATGTGTCCTCTCTTCTCCTTCTGAGTATCATCAAAAGTTTTCCTCTCTCTTATCAAAGTGCCAGCATGTCACTATCCTCTTCTGGTAACAGAATAGTTTAATTCAAGAAGAGTATATTTCAACATTTAAAAAGGTGAAATGTTTTTTCTGTAAGAAAATCTAACATGTTGCTCAATAGAAGCAATGGACAGATACCCCAGTTATACCAGGACATCTCCTTGACACATTAAACAGTCCCACTAGAAAGTAGACCTCAGTGCCTTTCATACCATAATCCTTTGTAACTAACCATAGAATGCCAAATGATAGCCTCAGAAATTCTAAAGGATGACATCACTGAATCCTGATCCCCAAACTTCTTTGGACACACTTGTTCTACACATGATTATGGATCTTGTCCCTTCCTATAGGTTTGATTACAGCCTGGTATTGGAGGATGCAACTGTGATTCCTTGGCCTACTTTTCACACAAGCTTGCCACTCTATTCCACAAAGGCATCTCTGAGCAATATGCAATACAGAAGTTGGTTGGTCTTGGATACTACTCTTAGATTGTATCTTGGTTCTGGAAACATCCATTCAAAGCCCTTCACATT
This sequence comes from Pedetes capensis, assembly GCA_007922755.1. NCBI lineage: Eukaryota > Metazoa > Chordata > Mammalia > Rodentia > Pedetidae > Pedetes > Pedetes capensis. The sequence goes on from VMDO01038948.1 coordinate 4,208, forward strand.
CTTGATTATTTGAATGGTTCCCCAAAGTAACAGTCCAATGACAAGATACAGAAAATGAACAAGATTAAAGAGGAGCAATCCTTCTATTCATATATACCCTAAAAGCTACAAAAAAAGGTTCACCTACCACACCTAGGTACTTTGCACTTCTCCTAAATTTGTATTCCATGGAAGACCATGGAATTATATTGTTGTGTTTTCTCCTCTAATTTGTTCTTGAGGTTTCTCCCTGGAGAGTATCCATGCACTCTAGCCCTGCCTTGATGGGGCTCTAGGGGAAGTGATTGGGACTGTTTACTGTGTGACCTACACAGGATACTTCTTTACCCTGCTGGAGAACTTAATGCCTAGGAGACTTCCTGTAGCCGAGCATTTCTCTCGCAAGAAATTTATTTATGCTGACAAATGCCCTCTGATGCTTGTCTGACCGGTATCTAGTTTATTCTCAACAAGATAGTCTCTCTTTAGGTGAGCCTGGACCAGAAAGAGAGTTAGATTCGGGTGTGTTGGTCAGGTGAGACTCACTGAGGTAGCACAACAAAACACACGGAATAGTAGAAACAGTGCATTACCTAAAGGTTCCAGGCAGAGGAGGCAACATACCTAACAGAGCCAATGGGAAGGAGAAATTATCCCAGTAGGGAGCAAGAGAGAGAGGGAACTGTGAGCCAAAGCCTTTATTAGGGAGCAGGGTGTCGCCTAAGCAGGATGTTCTAATTAGTGGATTTATTTCTGGCAAGCAAACATGAGTTCATGGAGTGAGGCTGTGACTGAGAAGTGGTCACTGCAGCATAGCTAGGCAGTCTATGGGGGGTGTGATGGTCAATGGGGCAAGTCAAGTAATTTGCATCTAGCTCTTTCATATGGAGCTAGTTACCAGGCGGTAATAGTCATAAGGCAGCTATCTAGATCAACCACCTTGCAGAACTGGGAGGAGGTGGAGAACTGGAAACTCAACAGGGACTAAGCCATGTTTCTGGTATGAGGCAGTTGAACTTATATTAAAAATGCATACCAAGGAGATATCAAATTATATTTTAAATTCTCTATGTGCAGCCAAATGGTTACTATACAACTCTTGGATGTCTAACAGACATGTTGAATTTAACATGCTCAGATGTAGCCCTTAGTTTCAAATAACTTAAAACAAATCATCTTCCTCTAGTGAGTGCTATCTCAGTTAATTGCATCATTAAGATTAAACAGACATTTGGTTCATTTACTCTAACTAGCTGAGTAATAGTTCTTCACCTGTAGATGTTTGTCCTACATGCTACAAAGATGTACTATGAGAATTAAATGAGATAATTTGTGTAAGGCATAATGACATCCAATAAAAGACATTCAAATGATTATATTATTACTGAAATATTCTTAAGGTAGGTAACATATTTTTGCATCTGATCTTCTTGTCTACAACACACCACAACAGATATTAGGGTAGGCTGTGATGCTAACCAGAGTTTGGTACTTCTTCTCTATGTTCAGCAACAGACTGATAGCTTTAGAGAGTAGACGTGAAGATACAAAATGAAAATTCAAGAAACTGGGAGTAACAGAAGATAAAGTAAATTCAGGTAAATGAACCCAGAAAGCATTCTCTGAGTTTTCAGTACATCAGTATTGGCTTCATTTACTAAATATGTTATACTTTTGTTGTACATGTCTTTGGTTGTTCTAAGGATATCTTGCTGAGATTCTCACATTTTTCATAGTCTTCCAAGTGCTAACTAGTAGCCTCTGGGTTGTTACAGTGCTCAGTGGTATGTGGTAGTCAACCCTGGGATCTGAAACTACAGTAGAAGGTCTGGCGCAAAGAATAAAATGTGCCACTGTACCACCATTATCTTGCCCTTATTAGGGTCTATGTCCCTTTTGAGATCCATGGTAAAGTGAATTAGTCAGCTTATATGTTACAGTGGCAAAATACCTGACAGAAACAAATTTATGGGAGGGATGATTTACTGAAGCTCACCATTCAGAGGAGTTTAGTCTCCAGTAGCAGGACAAGCATGTCAGTGAGCAGGCAGCTGGGCCTGTGGCAGAGAACTTCATATAATAGCATCAGAAAGCAGAGAAAGAAATGACCAGAATGAGGATCCATGCAAAATCTCCAAAGACCTGCCACCGCCCATTGACCCACCTCTGCAAAGGTAGGTCCTACCTCCCAAAGTTCCATAGCCTCCAGTGATAGTGCCACTACCTGGGAAGCAGATGTTCAAATATATGACCTTTGGAGGACAGTTTAATTTCAAACCATAGCATAAGGTTAAGAAACATATAGTGTCTAAAATGAATATAATATGTTGAGAATAAAGAGAATGTCACTGGTCTGCATGCACATTTCATGATTCGTGGTGTGCTGAAAGGCCTCAAGTCAGATTTTGATCCTTGAGAAGTCCCAGGGGCCATATAAAATATATTTAATAGGTCATACTCACCTATGAGTTGGATCAGATTCAAAGGCACCTAACAACAACAACAGTAGCCAGTCAAGAGTATGAGAGAAGTATAGGACATGTAAGTGGATTCCTATGGCCATGTCTCACTCTATTTAGGCCCATTAAGAACTGCTGGCTGCCATTGGATCTTGACCAAATGATAGCCTCAACAGACATCAGTCCATTCATTGTTCATGCATAGAATCAAGTCATATTCATAAATAAGCAGTTCACAAATCCAAATGACAACCATGGAATTAGCTCAGTTGGTAGAGTGCTGTGCTGCAGTCTCTGAGGCCCAGAGTTCAATTCCCAGCACCACAAAAATGGGAGAAGGGCCTGGCAATCCACTCCCAAGGCAATCCCGAAACAGCCATTGAAAACCCTATGAGGGTCGTTATGAGTCTAATACTGACTTGATGGCACCTAACAACAACAACAACCATACCTGGAGCCAATATCCAGGATGAATTAAAACTGACATAATTAAAAAATAAAGTGAAAGAAGTGTAAAAACAATTCTATTGGTAATAAAGCATATGGTGTGTGAGATTATGAGGGAAAGATGTGAACATAATTACTTCTGACCTTATATGTTTGTTTGGGGATCTACTTGAAGTTACCACTTTTACAGCCTCCACTTCCTGTCTTCAAGCAAATTTAACATTGTTGTTGTTGTTAGGTGCTGTCGAGTCGGTATCTGACTCATAGTGACCCTCATAGGGTTTTCAATGGCTGATTGTTTCGGGATTGCCTTGGGAGTGGATTGCCAGGTCCTTCTCCCATTTTTGCAATGCTGGGAATTGAACTCGGGACCTCAGAGACTGCAGCGCAGCACTCTACCAACTGAGCTAAATCCCAGCCCTCAAATTTAACATAAGGTCCATGTTTCCATGATGATTTTAAATTTCCAGATGTTGTTCTTCCCCTGGGTTTACTGCAAAATCATTGTGTCTGGACAGAACCGACAGCCATTTAACACTGCCTCATATAAAAATGCAGGCAACCCTTAGGGGAAAATTTCCAAGGAGTAATCTGAGGTGTTTCCCAGAACACTTGACTGGATAATTATCCCTATGCTATAAACAAAGATTCTAGCCAAATAAGCACAGTCCTTGCAAGAACTGCAACCTGGAACTTCTGGAAATCCATTTCCAGGATATCCATCTCCCAGTACTCCCTAAGATTTCCAGCATCTTGTTGTAAAAGCAAAAGCAGTTGATGGAAGCTCTGTCACAATTATGCCAGGAGTCATTGATGATAATGTGGTATCAATTTCCATTCACCATTATCCTTTCCTATTGAATCTACCCCATGGACTTTTGAGTTTCATAAAGTCTGTTTTATCAGGTGCAATTTCATGTTAGGTAGGTGATTGGTTTCAAACTTTTACAATGCTTGTTTAAGTGTCAATTTATGTTTCTTTAACCTTTGCAATTAATGACATTTTATTTGGCCTCCCTGATGAGGACATAGTTTCATACCTAAATAACATAGTAATATATTCTTTGCAAAGACCGTAGCCACCATGACCATGCAAGCTCAGCAAAGTAAGTGTTTTGTTAAATTTTGGAGGATATGACTTTTATAGGGTTTTCTTTTTGTGTATATATGTATTTAATCATTTATAAATATTGGTGGGTTACAGAGTAATTGCCTGCAGTCTTACCACTGTGGTGTCTAATCCCATCAGATCTCGGAAGCTAAGCAGGGTCGGGCCTGGTTAGTACCTGGATGGGAGACCGCCTGGGAACACCAGAGGCTGTAGGCTTGGGAGAAGGATCCAGCAACCCACTCCCAAAAATCAGTTGGCCATTGAAAATCCTATTGAGCAGAGAAGTAGTAACAATACTATCTCGCCTATTGTATGTACGGTCGCTATGAGTCAGATATCAACTGCACAGCACCTAACAACAACAACAGAGTAATAAGTCGTTTGCTATAGCCATTATGCAACTATTAAATCACTTTTGCTTACACATTCATCATCTTACATATTTTACAAAAAAGTTTAAATTATAGAAAAGTAGAAAAGACAAAATTTAGGAACTTTAATCAACATGTAATAAAAATCATATGCAATCATGGGTCACATTCTCATTGATTTTTTTCCTTTCTTCTATTTTTTCCATGTATTAATTTAGTTGCATCATATATTTCGAGATTTTACTATCCCTTTTTACCCCTCTAAATTATATCTCAGGCTAGGATTTAACTCAGTTGGTAGAGCACTGCGCTGCAGTCTCTGAGGTCCCGAGTTCAATTCCCAGCACCGCAAAAATGGGAGAAGGACCTGGCAATCCACTCCCAAGGCAATCATGAAACAGTCAGCCATTGAAAACCCTATGAGGGTCACTATGAGTCGGATACTGACTCGACGACACCTAGCAACAACAACAAATTATATCTCCTCTCCTTTCCCCCTTTCCCAACCTCCATTCCAACCTGCTGATCCCCTCCCCCTTTCTTTCTGATACGCTTGTGTTTTTCTGAGGGTATAAATTTTCACAGAGAAATTTGAGTAATTAAAGTAAGGTGACACCTTCCATGCACTAACATAAGGAGCATCACATGTGTTCTAAGTTAACTAGTCTTCAGCCTTGTTGTTGTTGTTAGGTGCCATGGAGTCATTGTCCAACTCATAGTGACCCTACGTACAACAGGAAACACTATTGTCAGTGCTTCTTTGCTATTCATAGGGTTTTTAATGGCGGATTCAGTGAAGCTTAGTGATTTGTCTAAAGTTACACATCCAGCAAGTGGCAGAGGGTACAATTGACTTATCTCCTACCACAGTCATGAAATTATCTTCAGTCTGGTGGACACACTACACAAGATGACCCAATCTATGTTTGATCACCTCCACTCATGGATGGTAGAGTCCAGCTTACATATGATGGCTTTCATGTTCATAAGCTGAACTGAGCCTGGAGCTCTGCTATATTTTGTATATGTGCTCCAATGTTCATGTATTAGAAGCTTAATCCATAATACAATAGTGTTGAGATATGGGACCTTTAAGAGGTTATTTGGAGGGATAAATGTAGGTTGCAGAGAGGGAAAGAAATGGCTCAAGGCTTATTTGGCCCATATTGAGGCCTGAGGTGCTCTCAGGACCCTGTGTGACTCACTGTGGCACACCTGGCTTGAGTACATGAGGTCTGGGACTGCACCAGCAAAATGGCCCCTGCCTGGAATGACCATGGCTTGCCCCGCTTTTAGATCCTCACTCTCTGATAGGTCACATCCTATCACCCTACTGGCCACTAAAGGAAGGCCTATGATTGATTACACCCTACCTCTTCCCCACCTATCTGGCAAAGCCCCTGAGTTTCATCTTATTTGCATATGGCTCACAATTGGCCACTTCCAAACAAAGCCTGGCATTCTGATTGGTACCAAGAGGTATATAAGGAGAGCTCTCTTGCCGCTTAAGATGGCCATTCCACTGTGACCACGACAGAGATGGAAGACTGCAAGCAAGACGACTCTGAGAGACACCACCAGAGGATGACTGCCAAGGAGAGCAGTTAACACCAAGAGTGGCCATGGCAGAGAGCACTGGAGCAGCTACTGCACCAGCACCAGAGGCCAACCCAGACAGACAACCATCGTGGAGAGCAGCTATATGAGCCACAGCACTTAGCGTTGTATTTCACTTAACCCTCAGAGCTGTGCAACACTTTGGGCTACAGCACTTTTAAGTGCTGTACAATAAAGAATTGTGTGCTTAAGAGACCTCCCGAGGTGTGTCTCACTCTGTCCTACTCACCCGGTCCCCGCGGGTTCCCTGTTCAGAGGGAAAAGAGGTTACATGTAAGGTTCCTGCTCCATTATGCAGGCCCAGAGAGATAATGACACTGGATCGGATCCCCACAGTTATTAGGTAATGAGAGATCTCCCTTCATGAATAGATTAATGTCATTATTAAGAGAGTTAGTTCATTATTGTGACAGTGAGTTTGTTATAAAAGTGAGTTCAGTGCTCTCTTTCACTCTCCCTCTCATCATGTGATGCACTCTGCCATATTATGGAACAGAAAGAACAAATTCACCAGATGGCACTCCTCAGTCTTTGACTTCTCAGCCCCCAGAATCATGAGCCAAATACAATTCTATTTTTGTAAATTACCCAGTCTGGGGTATTATAGAATAGCAGCAGAAAAAGGACTAACACAAACTCTAACATATACCTTAATTTGGGGAGACCTTATGTAAGGCATTGCCAGTAATATATACACCTCTCCACTGCAAATCAGTCTCAAATGAATAGTTAGATATGGTGATATACTGCTTTATAGAAAGGATATAAGTATTAACTTCATTAATTATTTTATTCCTTCACTCATTCATATGAGCATATTAATTGTAGCACTGTGGTGGGCAATACATAAATACACAAAGTCTACAATATGTCTGTCTTAAATCATACCTATGAGAACCTAGGAAATGATCTGCTATGATTTGAATCTGAAAAGCCCCCCACAGGCTCATGTTTTGAACACTTGGTCCCCGCTGATCGTGCTATTTTAGAAGGTCCTGGAAACTTTGGGAGGTGGGACTTACCTGGAGAAAGTAATTCACTGGAGTAGGGCCTTGTGGACTTATTATCCCTGATTTCTTCCTGTCTCTCTGCTTCCTGTATACTGTGACATGAACAACTGTCTGCTATACAATAAAGAATTGTATGCTTAAGAGACCTCCCGAGGTGTGTCTCACTCTGTCCTACTCACCCAGTCCCTGCAGGTTCCCTGTTCGGAGGGAAAAGAGATTACATGTAAGGTTCCTGCTCCATTATGCGGGCCCAGAGAGATAACGACACTGGAGCGGACCCCCACAGTTATTAGGTAATGAGAGATCTCCCTTCACGACCCTCCTGATGACCTGACCAAGCATATGGGAACAAACAACATGGCTTGAACCTTCTGAAACCATAAACCAGAATAATTTTTTTCTCTTTTAAATTGTTTCTGTAAGATATTTTGTCACAGCAACATAAAAGTAACTAATACATGATCCATCTCATGAACTAGATACCCTATAATAGATTTGTAGGAAATTATATGTGTCAGTGCTCAAGGAAAAGCAATGTTTAAAATAACATTGACAATGTTTAACAAAATTAAAAATAAACATGCCTTTTAGCCAATTGAACTTCAGCAAATACATCTTGTGGCTATACTAGAGTGTTATGAGCCAACATTAATGGCCTATAATAAGGAACCAGTTAACCTTATGCTATGGATATCAGTAAATTAATGCAATAAGAATCTCCAAAAATTGTCTGTTCCATAAAAGCAATTAGAAAACTGGAAAAAGTTGTCAGAATCAACTTTTTCAAAATTCTGGAAATTAACAAGAGGCTTACAGCAATCTGAGAAATGTTGATTCAAAAATGGCTTTAAATCAGTCATTTAAAATATTTTCAAGGCAAGGGCCATAGTGTAAGCTTGTAATCCCAGTGACTCAGGAGGCTGAAGCAAAAGGATCATGAATTTGAGGACAGAGGCAGCCAGGACAATTTATAGAGACCCTATTTCAGAGTAAAAAAGAAGTCTGAGGGTGCAGTACAGTGGTGGTGGGTAAAATAAAAATAGTAAAATAACATAAAATATTTTCAAATAACTAAGGGAAAGTAGGTCCGTAGGACTAAATAAAATGGTAACATTCCCCAAATTAATTTACAGACTCAATTCAATTTCCATCTGAATTCTAACTATAAAGATGTGGAGAAATTAGAACCTTCATAAATTGCTGATGGGAAAGTAAAATGGTACAGAAATTTTGGAAAACAGTTTGGCAGTTCCTCAAAATATTAAACTTAGTTACCATATGATCTAGTATTTCAATCTTATTATCCAAATAATTGAACACATACACCCAAAGAGAAATATGTACACATTGATGTTTATTGCAGCATTATTTATTATATCTCCCCAAAAGAAAATAACCCAAATGTTGAAGCGCTGATAAGTGAGCAAGCCAGAAGTAGCATACCTACTGGAAGGAATAATATTCAGCAATAAAAGTGAGTATTGCAACATGGATGAAACTCAAAAACATCACACTAAGAGAAAAATCCAGGAAGAGCTATATATGGTATGATTCCATTTACATGAAATGTCCAAAATAAGTAAAATTATAGTGACAGATAATAGATTGGTGCCATCCAGGGACTGTGAGGAAAAGAGTAAGGGGAGTGAATACTAATGAGTATGAAGTTTCTTCTGGGAATGATGAAATTTTCTGGAATAAATGGTGATGGTTCCACAGACTTTGTGAATACATTAAAAACCACTGAATTACACACTTTTAAAGGGTGAGTTTTCTTTGTGAATTATATCTGAAAAATCTCAGGGGAAATAAATTATGGTACAATGAAATAGTGAATAGTCATGAAAATGAATGAGAAAGCTCTGCAT
>VMDO01038949.1:0-13069 GCA_007922755.1 Pedetes capensis
CTAAGAAGAAACATTCAACAGATAACACTAGAGAAATTAGATGCTCACATAAAAAAGTAGATATATTTTACAACTATAAAAAATAAAACATAACTTTTAGAAGATAAATATACAAATTAAAAACTTTTAAGAGAAATAAAGTGAAATTTATAAAATCAAAGTTAGAACAAATTGACTTCCATCCCTCTCTGTCAAATTCTTGTCTTAGAATATAGTCTTTAGAAATATCTGAGGAAAACTTTTCAAGTATAACTAATTACAAAAGGGAGCAATCTATTTAAGAAAATAAAACTTTTATCTGCAGTTTATGACTGTGGTTCAGTTAGACTAGAAGAAGCAGACAGATTAACAACAACAAAAAGAATCTAATTACTTTCACATTAAAACAAGCAAAACCTAGAACTCTTCTAAATAACCCTTGAATTAAGCTGGAAATCAAAGCCACAAATTGACAATCCTTTGTTAGAAATTCTGTTGAAAAAGTTCTTAGTCTAGCCAGATTCCTTGATTCATGCCTGTAATCTCATAGATTCAGGAGGCTGGGGCCGAATTGCAAGGTCAAGGCCAGAGATAACCTGCACAATTTAGTGAGACTGTGTCTCAAAAATAAAAAAGGGGCAGGGAGCATGGCACAGTGGTAGACCACTTGCCTAGCATGCATGAGGCCCTGGGTTCAACCCTCCATATTGGAAAAAGAAGGAAGGAAGGAAGCAAAGAGAAGAGGGAGGAAGGATGGATGAACAGATGGACAGGCTGCCTCTGTCCTCGAACTTCTGATCCTCTGCCTCTTGAGTTCCTGGGATTACAGGCATAGGCTATCACATCCAACTGAGATTGACTTCCATCTGTAAATTTTCCCATTTATGTTAGTCTTTTAAAATGAATGGAGCCACAGGGAAATAATAGCACTAAATTACTTTTCTTGTAATGTATGCAAACTAAATTTTAGTGGGTTATAAAGCTTTATATATGATACAATGCACAATTGATAAAGTACCCTAAACAATCAAAAAATATAATCTTGGTGGATGGGAGGTGTTATTAGCATAAAATAAATGTTGGAAGTATAATAAAAAAGATTATAAAGATATATAGAGAGCATGAATTAGGATAAATTGTTCAACCTCACAAGTAGTAAGGGAAACTCAAACTTAAGGAGGCTAATTACTTAGAAATTGAAATTTATCGTTGTTCATTAAATGATTATTCTTTACTTTGTGAAGTAACAGATAACAGGGATATGGGCTTAGGATGGAAGAAAAAGAAGTTAAAGTCATGCTACACTATTAATTAATGGATTTCATTCCTTTCTTGTAACAGTTCCCTTTGATGGAAATTTATTATTGAAGAATCTTGGTATCTTGTTCTAAAATAATAACAATGTGGAATGCATATAAATATTTACTTTCTCGTAATGTAGAGCATGTTTGTAGAATGAATTTCAGTTTGTGGCATGAATAAATATCATCTATCTGAACATGATTTTCTGAATTATTTTGAAATGTCAGCTCTTAACCAACATAGCAAGTCACCTCCAAGTAATAAATTTTAATATAAGATTTGATTTCCACTCACATTTTGTGTGCTCAGGGTTTTCATTTCAGAAAGGATACTATTGCTTTGCAGAAGTTAGACCATCTTGCTCTCAATTGCTTTGATGTGCCTATTTCTTTGAACAAACATATATTTTTAAATGCTCTTTTGATATATGAGTTTATGTTCACCTTGAAATTACTCATGAAAGCAAATTGTGGATGGCTTTGGAGTTTGCAAAAAGTAGTTATTTTGATACATTTGTTGATACTTTCTTGATAGGCAGTAAACCAGAATTTACTTAGAAATATTTTTTGTATGTGAATATACAAAAGTAAACAGCAGGCAACTGTCACTCTCTAAAGCAGGAAAAGTATTTTGTGGTCAGATTTTCCCTGTGCTCTTAGGTTTTCCCTGTGCTCTTAGGTGGGCCTTCTCCTATTTATTGTGATGCTGACTTGTAATTCAGACAGTAAAGATTGAAAAGGTCAGGTTGAACATTAACAAAATTGACTAAAGCCAGTGAAATATTTAGAAAAATTCATCTTATATGCTTTCTTCCATACAGATCTGGATATATTGAACTGAAATGAAACTTAAAAATAGTGTTGTTTAAGGTTGAAGACCATATTTTATAATATGCTTATGGTTAGTTGCTAGGTAGTCTAAATGTTCTAGTATAATATGTTTTTTCTATTTTCAAGCCAATAATGTGATCTTGCTAGCAGGGCTGGGGATAGAAGTAGAGCAACAGAAAGGAACTATAGCTTCCTTCTTATTCTGAGAATGTCTTCTGCAACAAGTAGTCCACTAACAACTGTCTTGTGACTAAAGAAAAAAAGGTACATGTATTTCCTATTTTGTCAATCTGACAATTTGACTGATGTTTGTTCCCTGACTCTTAAATAAGGATATTACCATTATCTGCATCTGTTTTTAAAAAGTGTCTCACTATGTGTGTGTGGCCCAAGCTGTCCTCACACTCATGATCCTCCTGTCTCAGCCTCCTGAGTGCTGGGGTTATATGTGTGAGCCACCATGCTCAGCCTTTATTCTTTCTAAAACAAACAAACAAACAAAAAACCTCTCCTCCTCATTTCTTTCTTTGTTATCATTTCTGTTATTTATTTGATGATGACACTTTAATGTTCTGTAACTAAAAATATATTTTCCTTACTGTGTTTATAGGTATAGTTTAAAACCTGATAGTCTGTAAAGACTCTTCACTGCAAGACCACGGAGGGCATTTTAATTTTATTTATTTTCTCTACAGCTTTTTGTTTTCTGGAGTATCTAAACACTCAAAAACTTCTTCCTTGACTCTCCAAGGGATCAGTTACCATATATTCTCCAATCTAATCTGCTCCCTTCCGACAGTTTTGTTGTTGTTGTTAGGTGCCGTCGAGTCGGCATCCGACTCATAGCGACCCTCATAGGGTTTTCAATGGCAGACTGTTTCCGGATTGACTTGGAAGTGGATTGCCAGGTCCTTCTCCCATTTTTGCGGTGCTGGGAATTGAACTCGGGACCTCAGAGACTGCAGCGCAGCGCTCTACCAACTGAGCTAAATTCCAGCCCCACTCCAACAGTTTTAGAGGCCTAAAAAAATCAGGTGCAGATTAGAATCATGTGCTGATTAGATTCACAGTTGAGAGCTGTTTTGGGGGAAATTATAGAACTACTATACATGTCGCAAAAAATACAATGCAGTGTTTCAGCTTAGATTCAGGTATGGATTAGATTCTTGAATGTATGGTGTTTTCACATTTGTCCTGGAGTTCTCTCCTCTCAGCCCCCATCCCTCACGCAGAGTTACCCTGTCATCTCCTGCAGAGCCATCCTCACGGGGACGTGCCTGCATTGTTTTCCTTGGTTGTGTGGGTCATTTTCATTTTCAGATTTTCTCATCCTCTGGTATTGAATTTGGCTTATCACTCTTTGGCTAAAGAAAGGGCACACATTTCCTTAGTGTTGTTAGTGTGCCCTTTGTTCTGTGCTCACATTAGCTAAGACCTTTTATAATTTCTTTTCATGGTCTCTTTTAATTTAAAGACTTTTTACGTTAAAGAAATGTGCTTTCTCGATGAAGCACATTTTCTTATTTTCCATGTACAATTTTCTTCTCTATTGTTTTTGATTTCTGTTCTTTCATTCTTCAGTTTCTTTTCTTTGCTGTTGGATCCCCTGGCTTATTCATTTTTTTTCTTGGCTGTTGGATCTCCTGGATTGATATCTTTTCATCTTCTCTCATCTCTTCTCTGTTTGTCAATTTTCCTTATTTATTTGGGCATTTCTTAATCTTTGTACTCTTGTACCTTTTATTTTAATCACAGCATTTCAATTTCTGTTAGCTCTGCTCACTCATTTCCCTAGGAATTTTCATTGCAATTTATGGACAGGATGGTTTTTAAAAAATCTAAGAATGTTATTGTTGGTAATTTGCTATTTTCTGATTTTCTACGGGTTATCTCTGACCTCTCTCACTCTTTTGCTCACTTTCTCTGTCAACTTCTGTTTGGGTTTAAGAGCAATATGTGAGTCGGAGTTTGTGGGTAGTACATGCACAGTGCCTGTTGACTTGAGGGATCTTTATTTTAGGATGCTTGGCACGGAGCAGGTGACATTATGGGGACCCTATATTTCAGAATGTGATTGGGGTCACAGATTACCCTGTCCACAGTCTAGAGTCGTGGCTGCTGCTGCCTTTTGGGAATCAGGTAAGAGCCACAGGGAGGGATGCGTGTGGTCTGCCTGTTAATGATATTCGCTCTGCTCCCCAGTCTGAGTGTTCAGTGTCACGTCTTGCTTACCCCCTTCTGTGTGCTGACACATGACCAGTTCTGAGCTTCTCTCTGGTGTCACTTGGAGAGCTGTGTCATTTCTCCCATGCTCCACACAGCACTTCCCCATTCATTGCAGTTGTGACCATCCTGCCACTGGCCCACGAACTTCTAGAGTGTGTAGAAACTTCTTCCTGGATGGTCCTTTACTAATCTCTTATTTGTTGTAGATTTATGACTTTCTTGATACTAACATTTTAATTGAATCCCTGGAGAGAAAGAAAATGCAAGTATGTGCTCAAACCCCCATCTTCAATCAGAAATTATCTTAGAGATTTTTAATTCCCATGCTAACAACCCATTTAGCCTTAAGTAATTGTAGACATTCCCATATATTCAAACATCCAGGTCAAAAACTCTTTATCTCATTCTCTGAATTTCTGCATATAGTGCATAAAACCTTTTTATACTGACAATTAATATCATTAACTACTTTAATAATATATAACACTTCACTTTATTTTAAGTGGAATTTCAATGCATCTCTTTCATCTGATTAAAATAGGTGCCCTGGCTTCTGAAAGCCATTTAAAAGAAAGAAACAGGCTTTTGACAGAAAATCCATGTTGCATGCTTCAAAATAGCTTTTGCTATTGACTTACCTATATTTCTGAAGTTAAGTTTGCTCTCAAATTTAAACTTGCCCATCAAGCAATTTGTGGCACAAAATGAACTATGTATATGGACTCTTCCTATGTAATTAAGATCCTATGCTTTAGCAAGTAATCACATGTAAAACTGACATTCTAGAATCAAAACTCATGGTTGCCCATTATCATCATCTTTGTCAGTCTTTAGAACCAAACATAAAATGCTCCAAATTACATCAGGATTATTCAGAACATTTTGATACATATAGGAAATGAAAATAAACAACTTATGAAATAGGATTATTATCATACATTGTAAATTCCCTTATAAATAATTGCAATTTTAATATATATCAACTAGAATATTACATAATTCCCATGTGTCTTTGTTTCATGTGCTTTCACCCTCAAATACCTCAAACACTAGGGCATAAAATATTCTGAATCTGTTTCCATATGTCCCATTGATACTGCCTTATATCTTGATAAAACATGCTTTTGAAGGAGTAGGAAATGAGTTAATCCTTTAGTTTAAGTCTCAAACATACATTCCTAAGGATTCTGGGTGGAATTTTGTCCATCTTAAGATAACTTTATGTAATTTTCTGAATTTAAGAAAGCTACACAAATAATTGCAATATGGAAAGATATGTAGGAATATATCTTCTTAAATCTAATTGGAGTGTAAAACAGTCCTTATCACCATTATGTTTGCTAGGACATCTCCAAATTACATTGCTGATTTTAATCAATATTCTATATAGTGAAGTAAAGAGGAATAAACAAGAATTAAAAAATGGAAATCCCAGTTCTGGAAAGTCAGAGGTCTAAACATTATTTGTACAAGTGAAAAAGCTCAAGTTTCTCTTTTCTTCTCTGTTAAGTGTGATTTACATAATTCTTCCTACATATCTTTTCTTCTTGTTCTAACATATATGAATATAACCAAATGTAACAATTTTGTATATACCCTCATACACATGTAAATAAGCCAGTGCTTGAGAATTATAAGACTCTATTGATGAAAAAGCTCCTTTGATATATATTATAAACTAGGCAATTTATGACACAAGGCAGACCAGCTTTCATTTATAAATGGATTTGATCCTGAGAATATAATTTAGCTAATATTAATATCAAAAATATGAAAATATTCTGTACCTAGTACTTAGTACAGGATGTCAATATATATAAAGTAACCATGATATTTGGTCCTTTATAAATAGAATAAAGCTGAGTCATTATGTTTTCTTATTAATATTATTTACAGTTTTGCATGTACTCTGTCCATCCGGTTTTTAAATATGAAAATCAAATAACAGCATGAATATGCATGGCATTTTAACCACACTAAATTATAAATGTGAAAGTTTAAATTTTAATGATTATCATTTAGAAAGCCTTTTCAAAAGTTCTTTATTTTTTTCTCTTTCTGCTTAGCTATGGTGGAAAAATGAATGGTTGTACTAAGAACTTGAGCAAAGCTTACAAAATACTGTTTCCAGTGATTACCCCCTTTTGCCAATATCCTAGCATGGATAAATTCACATTCATAGGGTCCTATTCTTGGGAATATTTTCTTTTTTCTTCACATGCCTGATATGGTGATGATTTTCTAAACTGATTTACACAGTCTCTTGTTTGGGTCAAAGTATGCTCCCTTCGAGGCGATCTGCACTTCTTTGCCATATGGGACATTCTAGAAGCACAGAATGTGAAAGAGAAACATAGTGGGCATCTTATCAGAGAATGAAAGAAATAAATACCAGGAGTGTATTTTGGCATTTTGAACATATTTTGGGCCAGGCATCATCAAGATGAGTTGCAGGGTAGATGGTAACTTCAGAAGGCAGAGTGGTACAGTAGAAAGATAGGCTGAGATTGATACGGGCCGAGGGATAAGGGCTGCCTGGAACCTCCTTGTCCTTCCTGAGACTGGAACAGAAGTCAGACTCTACTTTAAGCATTCTGGTGAAGGAGCAGAATACTCAAGAGCTCTAGGGAAAATGCAATTGGATCTCCCTAGTGGGACATTTATCAAAATGAGGGAGAGAAGAAATTGGCAGCTGCTTCCTAAAGATATTGAGTAAATCTCTGGCATGGACTCCATGAGAGCATAGTTTAGCAAAAGTATAATAATCTGTTGGTTTCTGAGGCAAAGAATGTTGAATTGATAATCCAAGGATTTTTCCCTGGCTCCTTGATGTGAATGGATGGTCATGTAAGGATCTCAGTACATCCACCTGGGGTTAATTAGGCTGGACCATAGGGTGCCAGATAGATTAACATTCTAGAATCTGCTATGATCTTCTCAATATTTTTATTATCTGAAAAAATTGCTGATCTTGGAAAAAAATGAAAATAACATGAGAAAAAATATATTGTGGTATTGCTGATATCTAATTCTGTTATCTAATTGCTGATCAATTTTGATAATATAATAGAATCATATGCATGATATGTTCTCTTGAATATTAAAAATTAAAATGTTTTCAGATGTTTAAAAATTTTACAAGACATAAGGCGAATATTTTATCAAAAGGTCTGTCGTGTCTTAAATCATAGAAGCTATAATTGCTGAGCTCAGTAATTCCCTTCTGGGATATGAAAAGCCATCCCTCATTTATGGATCAGGTTCATTCACTGTGGACTCTTGACAACCAGTAGTCTGGCTGATCCTTAGGAATATAGTAATCTATTATTTGTTCATATGAGATTGTTTTCAGCAGGCTTGTTCAAACTGAGAGTAAAATATACTGAGAGCTCATAGGAAAATAAACTCATTCATTTGCTCACTCATTCTTTCAATGCTCACCAAAATTTTTCTTAATGTCAGGTCTTGCACCAGTTACCTTTGATTCAATGGACGGCTCAGTAGATTATTGTTATAATAGAATTGACTGATGTATCAGATTGTCCATCTCAGAAACACTTAAAACAAGGAAAACTGAGCTGATGACTTCTTTTTCTTTTGTCACTCTGAAATGTCTGCTTTCTTTGACATTTATGTCAATATTCACCATATTACCTAAACTAATTTAGGATTCACTTCTAATTTTTCCTTCTTAATACACATATCCAAACAAGCTTTGCTTTATTTACTCTCCATCTCTAAATTGACCTAGTTATTTCTCTCTTCATTGCCACTACCGCAGTTGAGATTACTGTCCTGTGTTGTGGGAATTTCAGCATTGTTTCCCAGATGATTTCGCTTCCCCTAGTCTTGCTGATCCCTCCTGTACAGCCACTGCTGTCTTCCTGTTGTTCTATTTTCAAGTTCACTGATTCCTGCTCAAATATTTATTATGTTATTGTGCTTCTCCAGTGTTTTCTTGTTAATGCATTTTTTGGTTTTATAATTTTAATTTGATTATTTATATTTTCTATTTCTTTAGTGAGGTTTTCTACTTTTTAAATTTGTTTCAAGGACATTTGTAGTTGCCTGTTCAAGCACTTGTATGATATATATGATAGCTAGTTCAAGATCTTTGCTAAATAAATTTAACATTATGCTATCCCAGCATTCATTTTCTCCCTCACTCACTCTCTCTCTTGCTTGCTCTCTCCTTTCCTTCCTTCCTTCCTTCCACCTATCCATCCAGCTTCCATCTTTCCATTCAAGTTGTGACATTCTGGCTCTTGGTATGACAAGTCCTTTTGGATGATATCCTGAATATTTGGCCTACTATGTTGGAAATATCTGGGTGTAGTAAAGTCTCTTTTTAGCAGCAACTCACTTTGTTTAGGTTATCATGTAGATTCTGACCTGTTTGGGCTATGATTCTAATGACAACTGAATGTTCAGAGCCTTCGAGATGCTATTTTTGTCTGCTTAGTTGGTCTGGTGCCTTTGGGCCTGTGCTTCATCTCTGCTAATGCTGTCTGTGATAACAGAAACTGCTGATCTAAACTGGGCTTCCATGTTAGCTAGATGCTGGAAGAGCACATTCTCCAGCCTCTTGTAGTCCATAGGGTATCTCTGCCAGGCCTTCCAGGCTTCCTGAGCTATCTGCTGCCCTCCATTTTAGGAATGAGAGCACTTTCATTGGCCTCCTGTTGATGGGACTCCACTTCATCAAGAGGAGGAAGGGACGTACCTGGGCTGCTTTCTCTTGCTGGCTTGGGGATCGTGGGATATCAAACGTGATCTCCTTCAGCTGGCATGAGGGTCAGGGAAGGAATTGGAAGAGTGTGGCTTCTCTAGTCCTGTGGTCTCTGGCCAGACTACATTCCTCTTTCCACCTCTCAGAGTCCTCCTACGGTAGCTTGTGGTGCAATTTTTGAGGTGTATAATTGTATATACCATTTTGTCCAGACTGTACGCGAAGACTATCTATAACCCAAAATCTTGCTATTCTCTACTTAAAATACTTAGATATTATGGTGATCTTTGGTAAAATCACTAGCCATTGTTGTTGTTGTTGTTGTTAGGTACTGTTGAGTCGAGTCCGACTCATAGCGACCCTATGCACAGCAGATCGAAACACTTGCCTGTTCTGTGCCAAGCAAACCATCTATTTATGTTTAAGCCCATTGTTGCAGACACTATGTCAATCCATCTGGTGGAGGGTTTTCCTTTTTGCATTGATCTGCCACTCTCCCAAACATGATGTGCTTCTCCAGGGACTAATCTCTCCTGACTACATGTCCAAAATATGTAAGACGCAGTCTGGCCATTCTTGCTTCCAAAGAGCACTCTGGTTGCACTTCTTCTAGGACAGATTTGTTGGTTCTTTTGGTAGTCCATGGTATATTCAATAGATGTCTCCACCACCACAATTCAAAAGCATCAATTCTTTTTCTGTATCCTTTGTTCAATGTTCAGCTTTCACAACCATATGATGCCACTGAAAATACCATGGCATGAGTGAGACGCACCTTCGTCTTCAATGTGACATCTTTGCTTTTCAATACTCTAAGGAGATCTTTTGCCACAGCTTTTCCTGGAGCAATGAGTCTTTTGATTTCTTGACTGCTGCTTCCACGGGTGTTGATTATAGAGCCAAGCAAAGTAAAATCTTGGACAACCTCAATCTTTTCACCATTTATTGTGAAGTTTTGCGCTGACCCAGTTGTAAGGATTTTTGTTTTATTGATGTTTAGTCGTAACCCATATTGAAGGCTATGATCTTTGATCTTCATCAGGAAATGTTTTAAATCCTCTTCACTTTCAGCAAGCAGAAATGTGTCATCTGCATAATGCAGGCTGTTAATGAGTCTTCTTCCAATCTTGATGCCATGTTCTTCCTCATAAAGTCCATCTTCTCAGATTATTTGCTCAGCATATGCATTGAAGAGATAAGGTGAAAGTATACAGCCCTGGCGCACACCTGTCTCAACTTTAAACCACTCAGTGTTTCCTTGTTCTATTCGAACAACTGCCTCCTGGTTCATGTACAGATTTCTCATGAACACAATTATGTGTTCTGATATTCCCATTCTCTGAAGTGTTATCCATAATTTGTTATGATCCACACAATCAAATGCCTTTGCATAGTCAATAAAACATAGATAAACATATTTCTGATATTCTCTGCTTTCAGCTAATATCCACCTGACATCAGCAATGATGTCCCTGGTTCCCCACCCTCTCCTGAATCCCACTTGAGTTTCCGGTAATTCCTTGTCTATATACTGCTGCAGTCGCTTCTGAATGATCTTTAGTAGGATTTTGCTGGTGTGTGATATTAATGATGTTGTCCGATAGTTTGCACATTCAGTTGGATCCCCTTTTTTGGGAATAGGCACAAATATGGATCTCTTCCAGTCAGTTGGCCAAGTAGCTGTTTTCCAAACCTGTTGGCACAAACATGTTAACACCTCCAGTGCTGCATCTGTTTGTTGAAACATCTCTATCGGTTTCCCATCAATTCCTGGAGCCTTGTGTTTCGCCAATTCTTCAAGGCAGCTTCCACTTCGTCCTTCAATACCATTGCTTCCTTTTCATATGCAACCTCTTAGAATGGCTGGTCATCTACAAATTCTTTCTCGTATAATGAATCTGGGAATTCTTCCCATCTTCTTTTGATGTTTCCTGCATCATTTAATATTTTCCCTGTAGAATCTTTCACTACTGCCACTTGAAGCTTGAATTTTTTCTTCCTCAAGCTTGAGAAACACAGAGCGTGTTCGTCCCTTTTGGTTTTCTGCCTCCCCCTCCTTGCACATGTCATTATAATATTTGTTTTTGTCTTCTCGAGCTGCCTTCTGAAATCTTCTGTTTAGTTCCTTAACTTTATCATGTCTTCCTTTTACTTTAGCTGCTGGACGTTCAAGGGCAAGTTCTACTGTCTCTTTTGACATGTAATTTGGTCTTTTCTTTTTTTCTTGTCTTTTTAAGAACTTTTTACTTCCTTCTTGAATGATATCTTTTATATCATGCCACAGCTCTTCTGGTCTTCTATCATTTGTTTCTAATGCATTAAACCTATTTTTGAGGTGGTCTCTGAACTCAGGTGGGATATACTCAAGGTGATACCGTGGCTCTCGTATACTTGTTCTAATTTTCTTCAGCTTCAGTTTGAACTTGCATATGAGAAGTTGATGGTCTGATCCACAGTCAGCACCTGGTCTTGTTTTGACATTTTGTACAGAGCTTTTCCATTGTCTCTTTGCACATATGTAGTCAATTTGATTTCTGTATGTTTCATCTGGTAAAGTCCATGTGTATAGTCTCTGTTTATGATGTTGAAAAAATGTACTTGTAATGAAAAGGTCATTGCTCTGACAAAATTCTATCATGTGTTCTCCAGCTTCATTTCTGTCACCAAGACCATATTTTCCAACTACTAAGCCTTCTTCTTTGTTTCCAACCTTTGCATTCCAGTTACCAGTGATTATCAGTATGTCTTGATTGCATGTTTGATCTATTTCAGATTGCAGAAGCTGATAGAAGTCTTCCCTTTCTTCATTTGTGGCCTTAGTGGTGGGTGCATAAATTTGAATAATAGTCATATTAATTGGCCTTCCTTGTAGGTGTATGGATATTATTCTATCACTGACAACATTGTATTTCATGACAGATCTTGAAATGTCTTTTTTGATGATGAATGCAACCCCATTTCTCTTTAGTTTATCATTCCCAGCATAGTAGACCATATGACTGTCTGACTCAAAATGGCCTATGCTGGTCCATTTTAGCTCACTGATGTCTAGGATATCAATGTGTATGCACTCCATTTCTCTTTTAATGATTTCTAATTTTCGTAGATTCATACTGTGTACATTCCATGTTCCAATTATTAATGGATGTTTACAGTTGTTTCTCCTCATTTTGAGTCATGCCACATCAGCAAATCGAGGTTCCTGGGGCTTTACTCCATTTCCCTCATTAGGGTAAACTCTTCTTTGAGGAGGCAACTCTTCCCCAGTAGTCTTTTGTGTGCCTTCTAACCTGGGGGGCTCATTTTCTGGCACTGTATCTGACAGTGTTTCTCCCGCTATTCATGGGGTTCTCAATGGCTAGTAGCTTCAGGAGTGGTTTGCTAGGACCTACTCCCTAGTCTGTCTTAGTCTGGAAGCTCAGCTGAAAACCTTTCCACCATGGGTAACCTTGCTCATATCCGAGGTACCAGTGGCAGAGCTCTCAGCCTCATCACAACAGACAAGCCCCCACAGTGGGGCAAACTGACAGACGTGTGGGAGAGCCCTTAGTAGTCTGGCATTTCAACTAAGACTTTGTGCTATACATAATGCAAAACATCAGTCAAATGATAATTAATGAAGTCTGTGTTTTGATTTTTTTTTTTTGTAGTTTTCAATTTTTATTTTTAACTGATAAAAATTGTACATATTTATTGGGTACCATATACTGTCTCAATATATGTGTACATTGTATGATACTCTAATCAGGGCAAATGGTTATCATGTCTTTATGATGAAAACACTCAAAATCCTTCTGGATTAAAAAATCTATCTATCTATCTATCTATCTATCTATCTATCTATCTATCTATCTATACACAGCATATTATTGTCTTTTATAGTCACCCTACTGTGCAACAGAATACTAAAACTTCTTCCTCCCTTCTAACTATAACTTAGCACCCATTAATCAACCTTTCCATTTCCCCTTCTCTCCGGTTCTCCTTAGTCTCTGGTGACTGC